>JAFELO010000018.1:221742-270216 GCA_017140195.1 Eumaeus atala | reverse complement strand
ATATCGCGGGATATGTATCGCGGGGGGTGCGGGTACGAGCGAGGAACTAGTTTATATTAATTATATTAGATTTAAGATGATTTCATGGTGGTGTATGAAGATGTTAGGAACCATTTCATTATTATAAAATAGTCTAATTTATAAATATGTTTGAAATATGTAACTACAACGTTGCAATATATTTAAATGATTTTTGCGTAAGTGATAATGGACAAAAACTATAAAAAGTGCTTATGTTCAGGCACTAGATAAAAGAAGGAGTAAAATCGATAACGGCTGATTGTCATTAAATCTAGGTTATAATTGAAAAAAAACAACACATAATAGATGATCCTTATTTTTCAATAACAGATATTGGGCTACACGCAAATTTTTAAATAATGGCTACAAGGAAGGCAAAGGTGAGCTGGTTTTTGACCGAGCAGGGTCGAAAATTTTCATTTGCTGTAGTTACCGGTACCGCAATAACCTTGACTGCTGCAAGGTATATTCCAAATACATTTCTAATAGGAAAATATAAAGATTTTGTTCATTATTACAAGTGAGTATATTATGTGATATATTATCGAAATTGTCTGAATTTTGTACAGGTATAACAATGCTACACTGACCTAATATATTTTTTGTTTTACAGAAACGGCACACCAGTAGAGCTTCCCAAGGAGCTCTATAATCGCTATCAGAAATGTTTAGAACTATTACACATATCTGATGCCCATAGAAAGTTAATTCAGCCGTTTAGTGCCTTTGGATTTGATTTGTTTCATGCTGGTTAGTATATGCCAAATGTTTATTTTGTAACCTTACAATATTTGTACCAATTATAAAGTTAGCATTTAAAATTTGCAAGTGGCATATCTGCCCGAAAATAAGTATAGCTCATACAGATGAAACTAGTATTGCTATTAGAGTTTACTTTCTTACTTACTCCATTGACTTGTCAATCCAAAGGTGATCCATGCCTCCAACACCACAACATATATTAGAGTTTTATATTTATAATTAAAGAAACAAAGTATTACCAAACAATGTTTTTAATTACATTTGCTTCAAATTACATGACATTTACAATGTCTTTATATTATATTCAGGAAGCACTAGTTCAAAATATGGGTCTCTGGTTGGGATTCCATGTCATTTTAGATTTCGGAGCTTAGATGACGTCAAAGAATTTAATATAGAGGTATGGTTTGTTTTATTTCTTTCATTATATTTTAATTATATTGTTTGGGATATAAATAGTTCTAACTCTTTCAGGTGAATCAAAAACCAATTGATTTGTCCACAGAAGTTGGTCAAAAGCTAGGTAATGCTTTGATATTGTCTGAAAAGGCCCAGGAATTTGCAATATCTCGAGAAATATTAATGACTCAAAACAACAAAATCATGTTTGAATCAACATATCCATTTATAAGCTTATTTTTAGCTTATACTATATCTCATGTTGTAAATAGAAAATATAATTTATATGAAGCCCCTACAGCAGTTAGATGTATATTATATTCAATAGTAGGCCTCTTTAGCATAGGCACATACTTTTTAATGAAAGATATGACTCAGGTACATTATGAAGTGGAAGTTGATAAAAAACTTGCAGAACTGGGACCTGAGTATATCAGTGCTGGGCTGGAGTTTTATGAGAAAATATTAGAAAGAAACAAGGCCCTAAGACAATTGATGGGTACAGAAGGGGTGAAAAAATATTCAACTTTAGGAAATGAAAATTATGGTATTAGGCAACCTCATACAGCTTTGGTACATAGGAAAAAATTTTTTGAATCAAAATTTAATAACAAAGAAGATATTGCTGAATAATTTTTCATACATATAATGTAAACTAGTAGACTACATATGTACTGTGTGTGGAATCGAATGTGTTGTTAATAATAATTAAACAGATATTCTATAAACTGGCTTTCTATTTTTCACAAATAATTAATAATTTGCCAATTTTGTTGTGTTTAATATTTAGAAAGAACTTGCAAATAGTTTGTACATGTAGGTAAGATGAATCTTATGTATAAAGTACAGAAAATAATGTAATCAATGCACAGGTATATTTGGACTTACAACCCGGTTAGAATAATTGTAGATCTAATGATGAAAATGACGTCATGACGGCGCATTAGAGCGCTGACATGACGTCCTATTGACTACAGGGCGAGCGCAGGGAGCTGAGAAGGGGTCGGCTACAGTTCATGTGACCGTGAAATAGGTGGTATGATAAGTTAAGCTTCAACATGGCGAAAAAATTTAATATGGTAATTTTTTCAAATATAATAAGATCAAGTCATTTTTTCAAATATAATAAGTCAATAGTATTCTAAATTGAATTGAAAGTTTGTTAATAGAAGTCTTGACTGGCCTGCAATTGATAAATGACTTCTTTACACACATTTTTAAAAATATAATATATATAAAATATTGTTTTTGGAGGTGACATAATTTTTTGTGATGAAAACCACAGTAGGAAATGTTTACAAAAAAGTCTTGACTGCTAAGTCTTGACACTGACTGAGGATTTGAAAAAAATGGCGAACTAAGGACGCATACTTTATAAATCAACTAAAGAAAAATAAACTACTAAAGACGAGGCGGTATAGCCATGTGATCTTAGCCTATCCGTAAGGACGAATCTTGCAACAAACAAGTGGACATCGACTGACATCTGACAGATGCCAAACATCGCAGAAAGCGATCTGGGAGACTGTAGAGTAGATAGAATACGGAAATCAGATAAAATAATTATTACTGGATTACTGGTTAGAACAATGCAGAACCATTTGATAGCATAAAGTATAAAGGTGTTTGTTGAGCGAGTGTTGAAAAATAAGACATAAATTGTGAAAAACCTAAAAACTACATCAGTGGAGTGGTATTTATTTTTTTAGTTCCATGGATATATTTTTTTTTGTCCGTGAAAATTAAAAACAGAAACATTCATCAATAGAAAATATTTTTTATTTCGTTACAAATAAGTATCATTGCTGCAGTTTGCCGTCAAGATGTGTGGAGGATTCACCTGCTCTAAGAACGCTTTAATTACGCTCAACGTCCTCTATGTCGTGAGTTATATTTTACAATTTGTTTTATTCTGTGTTTATAACAAATTAGCGAGCAATGATTATTCCCTATTTCTGTAGGTTGTGGCGTCAATTCTTATATCAGTGGCAGTATATGCACAAGCGTCGTCGGTGGTCACTAACTTGCCTATTGTCGGAGGAATACTAGCGTGTGGTGTTTTCCTCATCCTCATATCTCTTTTGGGACTGGCAGGTGCTGTAAAGCACCATCAAGTGATGCTGTTTTTTGTATCCTTTGCATAAATATTTTTCATGCCACTACTTCAAGAAATATAATCCTGAATATGTACATCATATTCATAATACACACACACTTATATTATATAAGATTACTTTATTCTCTGCTTTATGAATACCCATTAACTTTATCTATCTGTTTGAATGTGAAACCTTAAGGTTTATAATTTATGTTTATGTAAACTGAAATAACATATGGTACCTATTAAACATGAGCTATCTACAATTCAATTATGAAATTATTGTTCTTAATCTACATACTGTATTTTTTTGACATGACCATTTTTAAATATGTAATAGTAACGTTAAGAGTTGATAGTAATTTTCCAAATTGGTGGAGCCTGCAAGAGAGCAAGTGTAACAAGTCATCTCTTATACTTGGTCAGGTGTTGCAATTACAGATCAATTAGAGAATTTTTATCACATAAAATTATGTTCCAACTTTTAACAAGTGAATTGCCAGCATTGTGCAAGGGCAATAAATATAAGCTCAAGTCAAACTTTTTCAGTAGCTATAGGTATTAAGTTTAGTTTTGTAGTCCAGCTGTCTGTTATTAATTAATCTCATAATATTAAACTAAGGTCAGTGTAGTAAACTAACACAATGACAGGACTTGTGGAGGAGGCAGAAGACTATATCTATTTAGAATCAGTAGATGCATTTGGGCCTTCTTTTACCTGATTGTCAAGAAGAACAACATCTGCATTATTATACAGATGTGTCAGCTAAGCCGATTATGCTATCACATTTTGTGAATGGAGTGTGGCCCATTAGGGGATTGGGTGAATTATGGTATCATATTTGCATATGCAGGTGCCAGTGGGTGTCAGTATACACCAAATGGATTCGATTGCCTCTCCACGCTATACAGAAACCACTGAGTAATTTTCAGCATTAGCTAGGTTACACTACAATACACATGTGCACTGTGTTGCTAATATCCTTATGTCTACATCAGTACATGGTGATCTTGTTCCTTTTGTTCCTGGTGCAATTTTCTGTAGCGTGTGCCTGTCTTGCTGTCAACTCTAATCAGCAGGAAATGTTAGCTCAGCAGGTAAGCTTATTACATTATTATACATATTACTTAGTACATTTTGTCAATTTTTGCAATACTCATTTTAATCTGAGAACTATACTTGTTACATGACTAGTGACAGTACCATAAATTTACCAGTTCTGTGAGAATTAACATAAATACTTGTACCTATATATTGTAATACATTAATACAAGTGTTATTGATGATGAGCGATCAATATAGGTCATGCTGAGAATAGTTTGAGCAAATTTTTCGTACTCTAAAAATATACATTTTTAAATTTGTCTCACTTAGGTCATATTATATGGTACAAAACATCTGGATCCAGGTACACAGAGGTATGCGAGTATTACTGTACCTACAGTGGACTGTTTATGGAGTAATGGAATAATGTATGTGAAAGTAACACAGCATAAATCTTATTTACTTTCACACACTTGTGTTAGTAGCTTTACCACACCAACAACAAACAGTTCGTCTTAATCATTTTCTCAGGAAATATGAAATCATCTCATTACTGTTGTGCAAACTCGGTGAATTGATGCTGTGGCCGATTTCCACAACTTGACGATTGTTAAGATTTGTAAAATTTGTATTATTTAAAAAAAAAGGAACAGTTTTTTTTTGCACTACTCTAGTGCAAGTTTATTATGTCTTTTTTTGGATTAAACCTCAGGCCTGAGGTTGCCGGGTTAAAGTAATGATATATAAAAAGGAACCATATGTACATATTTAAATATGTTTCTTTATCTTAGTATTATTTATTTTTGGCCCAAACTTTAAAAGGTCAATTGACAAATAACAAGTATTTTATAGTCAGAGATAACATATAGAGTAGGGAAGCCAGCCTAAAACGCGGTCATCCATGTCGACAGAGACAGCAAATGTCACTCTCTGTTTCTCTTCACTCATCACTTTCTGCGCAATGCGCATGTGAGATTCAATAGTTACAGATTGTACTACCACCAAGACGGCATGTAGCCTCATATATATGCCTCTGGTATCCCTTCTCTACCTATGTTATGTGTATGACTATAGTAGGGAAACAAAATTGTATACATTGATTACAGATATAGAAATTGGGTTCATTTTGACTTCAGTAGGTCTAAATGTAACGTTCCCCTTGGCAGTGCCCAGTGTAAGACAGCATGATGTAACATGTTTCATGTTCAAGAACACCTTTCACATTTTGTCTGCAATGGGTACATTAGTGGGTTACAAAACTAAATTTTACCTTATGTGATTACAGATTACATGTAGTAATTTTGCACAATCCACACATATAAGCAATTGTAAGAGGCTTTGTAATTGTTGACTTGCAGTCGAATCGGGCGGGGACCGGAGTGGTAGCTCTTGATCACATATAGTGCAGTTAGTAAATTTCATATAACATATGGTCAAGCGTAATCTCTTTGCGGATGTTTATAGGTTTCGGTAGTCACCAAAACGCTCGGATCGTATGGTTAGTTAGTCTATAAAAACAGTGGTTCCCAATTTATTTGTATCATTCCAAGAAAGAGCATGCGCATTCCTTATTGGGACTTGAGCACCATTCGGGCGGAGCAGTAAATTCGTAAGCTGGGCCTTCGACGTAGCAACAGTCCCTGCAGTGTTGCTTGTGTTCGTGCGCACGCTACGAATAAAATACACTTAAAAAATAAAAACACGCTTTCAGGGCTGGAACAAAGTGAACATGGAGATGAAGGAGCAGGTACAGGAAAAGTTTGAGTGCTGCAGCTTCCAGAACAGATCGGTGCCCTTCAACACCACTGCCGACTACCCGTCTTGCGCCTATGTGGACGTAAGTATACCCGGAAACATTCAAAGTGACATCACGTGACAAACAATTGTTGACAAGTGGTGTCAATATCGTAAAGTGACAACTTGTGGTGTCGTGTTCATGAGTAGCCAGTTATTAATCCTACCATTGAAGGGGCGAAGGAAAGGGGGCAATGCATCGGCAGGATAATTATATCGATGTTTATGGTTGTCGGTATTAATTTATAAATATACAGGCACGTTAATGCGGAACCATCGGTATATGCTGGACCCGCACTTGGCTGGTTTATTAGGATCAACTTCACTCTGAACATGAATTTACAGAAAATTTGCTGTAATGATATGGATATAACCCCCGAGTGCCAATGTCCTCCGTGCCTGGGCAAGCTGAAGAGAACCATCGACTACGCCTTCAAGCTGTGCGGCGGGATCGGCTTGTTCTTCAGCTTCACCGAGGTACGTACGAACAGGGACAGTATCACTTATAGTATAAGCGGTGAACCGCAAGTCCGAGCCTTTTGATGACTACCAATCTTAGACACCAGCATAGTTGTTGCAGATATGTTGCCCTCTCGCACGAAACACAAACTGTAAGGAAAGCGATGTTAGCGAAAGATACTTAACTTCAAATTGCATCTCTTACAAAACATCTACTTATCAACAAACCAAATATGTAACCAAAGATAGCCAATATAATGTACGACTGTAGAATACAACATATAGCATAGCTAAACAAACTAGAGCAAATATCGTGCGTAGGCTGCTCATTATCACTAGTGTACAGATAACGCTCAAATGTGTATACCAGCTACTTGCATAACCAATGCCCTGTTATAATGGTGAAGTACACAAGAAGTAGTGATACTGCATTTTGCTGAATGGACGAGCACGACCGGGGGCGGCTCTCTGTCACATGATATCTCTCAAATGACGGTTATGCTATTTTGAGCTGTGTTTTGAGTTTCCAGTAGCTAATGGTTGGAGTGAAGGAAGGCAAGAGAAATAATAAAAAATAAGCCTATTAATTATGTTGATGTCTATAACTGGCATCGGTCATCAAAATGTTCCTCTTATATATTAGTAGCGCTAGCTCTGTAGAGGGTCTCATAGGCAGAGTTTGTAAGGACTGTTAAACGACATGGAATAATTTCTAATATAATTTGAGCTCTTTCGAAAAGAACTATTCTTTTTGGTGTAGTTGGTGGTGCGTTTTAATCCTAATTGTTATAATTAATAATAATAATAATCATAATAATGATCCTCTACTTATGTAATGCTAATCAAAAATCAATTAGGTTATTCAAAAGGCACAAGGCTACATGGGCCATGGTAGGTCAAACCTTGGTAGTGAGGTTTTTAAAACCTATATGTAGTCTAGTCCAGAGACATTTTTTTCCAGTGATCATTAGGAGACAGGACATTCTAAACGTGAAATAGTACATAACTCATACTTCAGCAATACTAGTTAATTAATATAACTTATCTCTTGTAACACATATCCTGTGACTAAATAAGCGTCTCTTGTGACTACTACAAGTGTTATAGCAATTTTAAAACATAATTAACTGTTGAATGGTATAACACGTTTCCTTGTGACTCAGATAATGCATATCTTGTGATCACTGTAAAATATTGCTTGTGACTCACAATTCATCTCTTGTGACTGCTGTGACACATATCTTGTGATCACTGTAAAATATTGCTTGTGACTCACAATTCATCTCTTGTGACTGCTGTGACACATATCTTGTGACTTTTTTGTAACTAATATAAGACATTCCTTGTGGCCACATACTAACAGAAGACATCCCTAGTGTCTAATATAATGCAATCTTACTACTAACATAACACTTGTTTTTCAGTTTTTGGGTGTGTGGTTGACCGTGCGATATCGGAACCAAAAGGATCCGCGCGCTAATCCTAGTGCATTTCTGTGAATGATCTAACGAGCTATGGGACTAAGGTGGTCTGGTCTTGTGCCTAACAGTAGATATCCCAACACACCGCATGTTTCTGCACCAGTTTTATTATCTGTACTCTGCGCATAACATACGCACACATCCCGCTTTATAATAAAAACAATACATTATATTTTATTATCTGTTATCTGCGCATGAATGCATTCCCGCTTCATAATATTAAAAACAATACATTCTATTTTATAGTATATGATGTACCTTTAAGAGATGTCGGCATCAATATATTACATTTTTTTTAAAGTCTACTTGTATAGGAAATGATAATGATCGATCATTGAATTCATGTACATATCTATCATTGCACTAGACATATTTCTAGGGTTAATTCACACGGGCGCAGAGTGAAAGTCTTAGGAAGTGATTGAGATCGGGACTCAGGATACGAACGTGACTCTATTGCTCAGTCACGACGTCACGTCGGCGGAGGCTGTGTCTATGGTCGTCGAAACAGCCCACCTTATATAACCGTCTTCCGAAGGACTGGCCTTGCCGTCGATAGATCCGGGGCATATAAACAAGAGCGGCTTGTGGCAGCTGCGGTGGCTTTGGCCTGTTCTTGGCACTGCAAAGGGGTCTGATGGATGGCACATGAAAGAGTTTCTCGGCGTTACGAAAAAAATTGGAAGTCTCCATTACTTGATTTGCAGCTTTTGACGTTATAATATCAATCGTTAAATTTGTCATTTTTGGATAGGACTGCAGCCGATGTATGTTTAACTTATATTAAATTACATCGCAAATATTATCTCAAAGCCTGCGTCACTGGCTGTCTTGTTATCCTTATATATACATGTTTAAATACACGTCACCACGTGTGCGTTTGTACAAGTACTTGTTTTTGGTAAATGTTTAATCTCTGTTTGCCATGTTTTTATATGTATCTTTATACAACAATTTATTTGCCTATTTATTTTATTTTCAAGGAAGACAAACAGTTACATTAGACAAGACTACATAAATTGAGTAAGATATTACACGAACCAAGACGGAGTCCACGAGTAACTAAAACATAAATAGCAGGTTGCGCTAAAGTGCATTAAGTTAAATTATTTACTAAAATACAACACAAAAAAAAAATTATAATGTAATTTACGAATAAAACTAAATTTAAAAGAAAAAGTTTAAAAACATAACAAAAATAAAATTCTCACTTAGATGTATAGACCTCCAAGGTCAATTTTGTAATCCTGCCTTTATAGCCATTAAATAAGCACCAAAAACGATTCAGACTGATTTATCTCTAAAAGTTGTGAGGTTGTCTTCTGATTGACTTGGTTCAAAGAGAGCTCTGTCTTGAGGGGGTGGAAACAAGTAAATACAGAATCGATTCACCAATGTTCATGATATATTTTCTGATTTTCTGTATTTTCTAACATTTTTTTAATCTGAAGTTAAATCTTATTGTCTATCTTAAGATAGGTGTTGCTATTGACAACGCTATCCTCCTTCCTCGTTTGTGTATGTGTACGCAAGGACTAATACAAATACAGTCAGCTTAGTTTTATCATCTTAACATTACAGTATAATATATTTACGTACACGTAAGCGCACACGCCAAGCACGCTATGCATGTCTGTTTAATTTTGCATGTTTTGATCACGGACTAAAAAGTATTTACTACTGATAACATGATTTTATAAAAAAAAGGAACATGGAAAACCAGATTTGAAAAAGCACATTTAGAATATGAAATTTAAAATGTTGCACATCTAGGAATCATAAACAAAGTATTAATACTCGCATTGGGAGGCGTATATGTTTGGAAGTAATGCACATTTATAATAAAATATGCTACACACCTATGAAATTTTCGCTAAGTGAAATTATTTACCTTTTAATTTTTTTAGGAAAATGTATTATATTTTTAAGAAAAACAACTGGGATTTCGGCCACGCCCTGCTTGCATTGATACTGCTGTTCTGAACGTAATTTTTTCCTTGTTGTGTAAAATTATGAACACTATCCAAATCAACAAATGTGAAAATTAGGCCGAAGCTTTTGAAACTAATTTCCAACATACACAGTATGTAAAGTTTTCACAAATGCGGATTTAACTTTGTCTACAACAATTCCAGATTCATATTCTAAATGAGCAAATTAAACACTCACAGAATGAATTTTTGGAGTTTATTCCCTAAGAAACGATAGAAAATATATGAGGAGTAAAATTGTGTGAAATGCGATTGAGCAATCTAGCGTAACGCCGGTATAACGCTTTATCGAGTTTACGTTGCTTACGTCTCGTGCGCAAATTTCACTTAGAATCATGATCGCTAAGGAGTAAACTCCAGTCACGTGTCGGCGCACACAATTTTTCCTCTAAAATATAATAAAGGACGGGCTCGGTATAAAACATGCTGTCGGACACGTGGGGACCATAGCGCTTGTATACTCAAGTCTCTGTTGCAATACACGAGGGCCATGATCCCTAAAATGCCTTTCTGATTTTTTAAGGGGATTGGGGGAATTTTAACCACCTGGTCGATATTCGTCCAACACTCTTCCTTGTTGGCCATCCATGTTTTCTCCCAAGCATAATATTTCCATACGCATCTATGAATCTTTATCGATGTAACATGCCGAAATTTCAAAAAAAATTTTTAGTTATCCCTTTAGAAATGAACATCAAGACGTGGTATGGAAAAATACGAACATTAAAATAGTGTGCAAGATTCGCTCAACGCTGACGCTTTACCGCATGTCGCTTGCGCCTCTCCTTGCCTTTGACATCAGGATCATGTTGTTCTTAAGGAGTAAACTCGAGTCACATAATAATGCGTATTAATATAACATATTGTAAACGTTTTAGCTGTTCGCAGTGTGGCTAGCGCGTCGCTACCGCAACCAGCCGGATCCCAGCTACAAGGAACCCCACGCCATATTCCCGCGGCAAAACTTCTTGTACTAAGTGTGTTTAGGTCACGGGGACCGTGACGGCAGTCTTGTTTATAATATCAGCACTTTTTTATCGCGGCTTTTTAACAACCCCTATTCAGGGCTTATTAAATAGCCAAATAAACCGCGGTAAAACTCAAAGTTATTGTAAAGGGCTTTACGTTAGGAGGGTAGGGGAGTACACAAAATATACACTCACGACTTTCCAGAATAATCGTGCCCCTATATAAGAGACAAAAACGCCCTGCTTGTATGTAAAAACGCCCATCACTTGGGCGAACTTGGAACCTGTTGCAAATGCGTCTGCGCAGGTCGATCCATATTATAAAAACACTGCTACAATAATCGGTCCCTCGCTTTAGGTATCTTTAAATGATGTATTCCTATTAGCTAAATTTGATTGAACATTTAGTTGTTAAACTTGCCGTGCCGTCTGTCTGTAAATAGTTAGCTGTTACTTACGGTTACACAGGTTCCTATTAAACTCCCGGTTACCATATTTGGAACTAAAGTTTCAAAGTGGCAAATAAAAAACAAACTCAATTTCACAGGTTCTGGTTAGAAGTAATTTCGGTGAGAAGTATAAAGCATTTATGTGGCAGTTGAGAGTTAACTATTGACTAGTCAGTTGACACTATAATGGTAACCTGTGAAACCGGTCTTTAGTCTGATGTTCACGGGTTCTCCACTTTATTGAGATCATTGACAATGTGATATCATGAGTTAATGTAGAGACATGAATTATGTGGATGATTAGGATTCCAATTTATTGTACAAAATGTAACGAATGTGGACAAATGTAAGTTACGTTTTTTCTAATATAAATATACACCAGTGTTATCTTCAATAATCTAACATTAAGTTAAAAACAAAGGCCCGACTGCTTCTAACTTCAATGTGGCCTGTATCACTAGCGTTATCGTCATGAATCTGACGACACTCGAACATTAAAATGCGTTAGCCGTTCAGGTATTATTGATATAAAAAACCATAAGTTACACACATACGCTGGCAAACATTACCCTCTTCCTGACGCAGTCGGGTAAAAAAGCCTATAATTTTGAAGTCAAATTTGTGACGTCTCAACTACAGATACAAATAGAATAATTTCATTGACAGATATGAAGTCGTCGCTGAAAGGCCCTTGGTAATAATAATTTTCTTACGTTTATCTGTCAAAAATTTACAATAAATTGGGAATTTACATACATTGAAATTAAGAACGAATATCCAAAAATATTTTTAACCGTCAATTACACATTTAAATTGGACACTTGTGTTTACGTCTTCATGCATTGTCAATGCTGTAGTAATGTTGTTTTAGTTCCACAGACTATAAATCCGCTAGGAGCTGACATATTGCGGCAACTTTCATTACGGCTCTTATATTGCAGTTTTATTAATTTAATAAGATACTTAAGGGCCAGTTACATTGGATCTTATTATAATCTCAGTTAGCTTTTTTGCAATTTAAGTAACAAATAAAATACAAATTTCTGCGTCAGTTTACGCTTAGAATTAACGATTAGCAGCATTTGTGTGATAGTTAGAGAATCGCATAGTTATTTGAAATCTTCATAGTAACCGTGCAATTGGCCCTTGGGATTCAAAACGCCTGCTCGTTGACCTATTATAGTGTTAACCGCACGCGGTCAGTTCCCAACATGCAGTGATGACTCTAGCTTATGTTTTAATTTTTTTTGTATTATGAATTTTAGGTTAGGTTAACGAATTTAGCAAATGACTGACAGTGGGGTTTGTCGTTAGTGTTGGTAGAATATATCAATATTCAATATATTTTTGTAATCCAATCATTCGGAACTGTTGGATTTCGTTACACAAAATTATTCATATATTTTTTTGATCCACAAAATATATTAAATGTAATTTTGAATCTATTTATGCTTCAATATATAGAACAAGGCATAATTATATCTGTATAGTGTTAGATGGAATCATAAAATTTGCTCATATACAGATCAAATATAGAAGAACATAGTAAGAATCTATATCCTAAATAGGTTACTCGTATCTAATAAATATTAAATTGGCATTCGGATGATATATCTGATACCTGTTTTATGTTATAATTTCAAAGGTTACACCGAAACATGTAACTGTCACATACCCAGTTATTTTAAAACCAATGGATTTTATGCAATTTTTTTTTAAAGTTTAGCGATATTTTTTAAAGTGATGTTTGTACGAAGCGCCCTCTTCCACGTGTGTGTGGACGCGTGCGCCGAGTACCTCCCACGAGTTGTGTGTGTTCAAGTGAGCTGCGGCTCTGACTAGTCATAACGTAAGCTCTTCATGTCCTGTCCCGCGTTCCTCTGCCACGCAACAAAGTAATTTCTTCGGCCTTGTTATGGTGTAGAATTAGGTGGGTTATATGAAATTGCCTATTACATTAATGACACGAATGTTGAATATATATTGGAAATGGTAAATGTGTTACACTTTTCTTATCTCATGATGTTGACAATAGGCATGTGACTACAAAAAATACTAAAAAATGTAAATGTTGCAGAAAAGTAAAGCTGAGTATATTGTAAAAAACCATCTGGTTTAAGCATAAACATTGTAAAAACCATCTGGTTTAAGCATAAACATTGTAAAAAACCATCTGGTTTAAGCATAAACATTGTAAAAACCATCTGGTTTAAGCATAAACATTGTAAAAAACCATCTGGTTTAAGCATAAACATTGTGCTAATTTTCATTAAAATTTAAGTGTGTAACTTAACGATCGGCCATTATTACTGAAACACGTTTGAGTAAACATCGCCGTATGGCTCGAGTTTTTCCTGTCGAATATCCTATTTTATATTCTTATGACTTTAGTCACGATCATAATTTTAATTTCACAAGTCTGTTCTGAAATGTAGTATGGAATGTATAACGCGTGTATTTGTTTGTGATGTGATGTTTGATGGCCGGAGAAGCGACTGGGTTGCTACGGCTACGTCTGCAGCGGTGTGCTAACATCTTGCGTGTTCCTAAAACTAAACAGCATCTTCCTCTACACTTTAGCAATCAGTAGTGTACGAAACAGAAGCAACAGTAGCTGTCAAAACGCGCGCCCTGATGTTCAATTTGGACAGCACAGCGGTCGAGATGACAGTATGATATATAATGACGAGTTGAACGTTGTTCTGGCACACAACCAACAGAGGAAGTGAGACAGGAATATTATCATAAAATAAGATTTTGAAGATCTTTTCTGCAGTTCTCTCTCGCTACAAATCCTGTTTGGCTGTGTATCTTAGTAAACCCATTTGGAAAAAAAACATATAATTATGTTTGACTGTTGACACTTCTATAAATAACACATCTTACACAAGTTTACATGCGTGTGCCGTAGTGTGTGTATAATTTTATTTAAATTAATAAAAAATATATTTGCTTTCTGCACATCTTATAACCATTAACTGTACCTAATTTCCAAATTCCTCCCTTCGCGCAATTAAAAAAAAGATGTGAATTTACAGGTCTCTGTCATTTTAAATTTTATGCCACTTTTTCTCGTTTAATGTTTAAATTGAAACTAGAGCGCGTCTTTGTACAGTTGTAGCGCCAGCTCTATGACCTTTGCAGGGTACTGAAGCGCACTGCTGTAGACATCTGCCAGGCGACGTGGAACTTGAATGTGTTTACTGTACTGCTAGCGTGTGCTGTGAGTGTAGTTGTGTGCGAGACTGAATAGCCCAGTCAACGATCATATTTGTCCATCTTTACGTTTTTATTTCGCAAACGATGGATTGTGCGCGGTATGAAAAAAATATGAGGAGTTATGTTGTAACGCGCTTACGCGTCGCGCACCTTACACTTCACTTGAGAAGTAAATTTCTTTTTACTCCTTAAGGAGTAAGCTTTAGTCGCGTGTCGGAGCTGATTGACACAGTTTTTGATGATACGACGGGGCCATCAAACACTCATAACCGTTTGATGGTGGTCATGGTCGCGTCTGGATATATAGATAGAGAAGGGCAGCTAGCCTGAACGGCGGCTGTCTTAAGTATGCGGAGAAAGCACAGTTACACAGTACAGTACACTCTGTCTCCTTTTTTTTTCCTTAGTTTCTCTGCGCAATGCATATGCGAGATTAGATAGACAAAGATGGTGCTGATTTGGCATCTTCCTTCTCTATTCACAAAGACGTTGATATGGCATCCCTACTCGTATCTATACTATTTCTATCGAGCCCGGCATGCCCGGTATTACCATGAGAGCGCCATCTTGTTCGTTCTTTATAAATACGTCTGGACGCGCCCAATGGGGTTTGACAAATTTGTTCGTGGACCGGGCGTATGGTGTGCTGGACTCGCTAGTGTAGGTAGGCGTATATTGTATCTTCCTGTGGAAATAAAGTGTGTCAAGCATTCCGAAGAGTTCTTATTTCTATCCCTGAGTTTTGTTAAAACTTGTAATGCTATCATCGCAATGCGGATTAGGGCTGGCGTTTATATGGTATAAGGAGACAAATGAGCAATCAGAGCCCTTGATATCTACCGACGCCCATAGACATTCGAATAATTGTTATGTAGAAGTGTTGTTTCCCTCCTATTCTCCAAATTTCATCGGCTATTCACAAACCGCATGAAACGCGACATCATAACTGTGACTCTACGACGGTATCATGCTGGCGAGAGGTACCTCCCCAGTTGTTTGATGTGGAGTTGCGATGGTATAATTTAGGATGTCCAGGTGACCCCACCATGGTTCAAGCCTGGTCGTGGCGGTGGGGCGCGGACCCAGGCGAAGCCAAAAGGCGAACCGACGGGGGTACTCTTTGCACCTCCTCCTATAGGAAGAAGGGGCTAAAAATCAGTTGGAGGAACGCTCCTTTTACCCTTCTCATCAGATGAGGAACAGGAGAAGGCGCTTTTGCGCACGGGGCGACGATGGGAACCTCACTCCATTGCACTGTAGTTGGTGGGATTGGGCTGTGGTGCGGGGCAAGCCTGATGTGGTGAGGGGGCCGATTAGCCACCGAGGTGGCCTCATGATTTGTTACACCTCACCAAGGGGGGCACTGGCGACACTCGCTGTGGTTTTTGTGGCTATTCGGCATTATAATGTGCCGCGAGTCCCACACACCACTGGAACTCAGGGCTAGTGAAGGCGCGTAAATGCGTTTCCCCGCGTCAAAAAAAATGGATGGGCAGGTGAACGAGGGCCAACCATCAGATGTTCATGGAGATCGATTGGCACCAAAAAGCTTTGACGGTATGCGAGTAACCGGTGGCACGGTTGGCGGAATAGGGGGTTAACTGGGGCAACGCATCTCTTTGTCCATTAGCTGTGCGGATATTATTGGTTGGTAGTTACTAAATATCACCAATTGCTCGTCCTGTGCAATAAAAAAGAGATGACAAGTCACGATGACACGTCATTACCAACTATCTTGAGATATATTTTATCAGTACACACCTACTGACTGACAAGCGTCCCGTTACGTGCTGAGTGTTGTGAGCCATCCTTGAAAGATAACGCACATCTACATATAGAAACATTTTTTGATGCTTTGATGTGTTTTTTATGTTTGGTCTGCCTCGTGGTCTCGTGGTAAGCACGTCGTGAGTCCGGGTTCGAGTCCCGGGCGGACCAAAGTGTTATGGGGATTTTTCAATTTCTAATAACAGTCCGAAGTTAGGAAGTTGGCGGTGTGACATCTCCGTGCCTCGGAGATCAAGTTCAGCCCTCAGTCCTGCGCCTGATTTCTCTCCGGTCGCGTCGGGCCCCCGTCCCATTGGTACAGGTGAATGAGGGAACGGGATGTGCCTGTGTACTATGATATATCCTGTCTATAGAGATGGCCGCCGTGACCGATATTCTACTGGGAAGAGATTATTATATTATGTAGTGCATTTTAACACGCGTTAAAAAGCTCGTGTGAACGGCGTCCAAAAAAAGAAGTACTTAGTACGTTTTAATTACTATAAATTTGTAGCTAATATAGCTTTTTATAAACAAGTAGACACTTTTTATAAAAAAGTGTCGACTAAAGAAGTGGGTGGGTAATTTATACATGGAAAAGGTTACCGCGTGAGCTTCTCTTTCTTAAATCTGACGCTAGCAGTACTCTGAATGTACCTACACAGTTAAATTAGTTTGGCGAAGTCTGCCTATTGCCTAAAGGTATGATTAGCGCTTAGTCGCAGGTACGCCACTTCCGTCCAGAAGAATTACATTAGTTATCGTGAAGAACAGGTCGGCTGTAACCACATGTTAAATATCTGTCTTACGTAAGCAAATTCTATAATTTGCTACTCTAGAAAGATCTGAAACTCTACCGAACAATTGCGCGCGCCCAGCGGCTACTGTATCTTACAGAATATTGATAATACCCAGTGGTTGTAGATTTATGTTACCACCGTATAGTATCAAAATTTACTGGCGGTTGGTATCATTGCAGACTCACAAAACGCGACAGCGTAGCTGTCACTTGACGGCGGAGTAAGTCTAATCTGTATACAATTTTATCTACAACTAGGTAAAGTTACCACGCGTGCGTTGCGCGCTAATTATGACCAAACCCTTCTTCGGGGAATTCGGAACAAATCTGCTAAAGACCTCACCGCTTTATCTATAAACATATATAAACAGACAAACAGTCATTGATTTTTATATATGCATGTTACCGCGTTATCGCCTGAATAGCCAGCAACAAGCATGTTATTTTTGCTGAGACCGCACCTAACTTGTTGTCAGATTATGACGGGCAGATAAGGAGCGTTGCTCTACAGTTGTAGAAATACTTACGCTATAACACTTTTATCTGATCTGCGACGAGCACAAGGCGCTTGGCGTACGTTATTTTATAAGCTTCGGGCGCAGAGCTTCTGCGCAAGCTTTCAAGGGCCGTCCGCGCCCTGCCGATAGAAAAGCGTTCGCCCCCCGTCGCACAGTCGCGCAGTCCGACTTCTCACCGCTGTACATCGATCGGTCGAGTCCGAGTGTAGTGCGACCGTGTTTGTGGCTAAACATGTCCTTCGATCAAGACGAACTACGCGATGAGTGAGTACCTTTCTGTACTGATTGCCTAAGTTGACGCGACATCATCACACCTGGACGTCTGGCCCTAGGTCCTTCCGTGACTGTGACCATGGCTGCTGCAGAGAATTCGAAAGGTCGGGATGACATTCTAAACAAACCACAATATAATCCGTTGAAGTAATTTATCCTGATGGGTATATTGTAAGCGAGTTCTATAATACGCGTATATTGTATGTGAGTTCTATAATCACTCGTAAACATCATGTAACATTAAAATTATCCCCAAATTATATTAATCCTATTACAATTATTTAAATTTTGTCTTCTTACGTATTAAACGTGTTAACATAAATAATAATACATACAGACAGTAAAATATAGATAATATACCACGGTGATAACATAAATCTGCAGCTGGTGGCTGCTGCAGGTATTGTGTAAGTTATACAGTAGATACACGAGCTACGCGCGGAGTTGTTCGGGAGAGTTTCAGGTCTTTTCCAGTGTTGTGAATATAGTTGTAATACATACTTTCGTTGTGTTCACCATTTGTACCTAATTACCGAAATTAATTACGGGTTAACCTTTTTATAGTATAGTAACAAGGGCAAACGGGCAATTCTATTCTTTTGACGACTACCGACGCCCATAGACATTCGCGTTTTAGGCAGGTGTGCTAGCCTCCTTTTACTGCTCTCCACCAATGGGCCGCCGGCTACTCACAAACCGCCCGAAATGCGACGTATAGCTGTCTTTTATCGTTAATTGTCTAACAAAGCCTAATATCACCATATATAATTTTAGTATAACATATTTCCAATTAAATCGTGTGCCTCCGACTTATCGTGCGTATTAAAGTATAGGATACACCTCTGATGTAATTCTTAACCGTTCCTGTACGATAAAACAAATGCTCTAGCCTCTATGCACGAATTACAGCAGAACAACTGTAGCTATATCGTCATAATCATCATCAGCCGGACGACGTCCACTGCTGGACATAGGCCTCCCTCACAGAGCGCCACAGGTCAGGGTCACGAGCCACGCGCCAGCGGCTCACCGCCACCTTAACCAAGTCAGCAGTCCATCGGTTAGGAGGCCGTCCCACACTCCCTCTTCCGGTGCGGGCCGCCACTTGAGAATCTTTCTTCCCCAAGGGCCCTATATATCACATCATATTTCTTTACTTAAGTAAGTATAGGGAGAAAGAATTTTTTCAAATACAACATTTGAGGGTTTGTTTTGGGGTTGATGATTGACATGAAACTTTGTTACTGCAAAATTCTCTCGGTGATTTATTTTAAAATTATACGCGAGTGAAACCTCAGGGCACTGCTAGCAAGTTATACAGTGTTCCGTGCCTCTGATTTCTCTCCAGTTGTGTTGGATTGCCATCTCATCGGAATCTATAGAATAGACTTATGCCCGTTTTTTCAATAGAGATGATCGCTGTGGCCGAAATTTACCGAGCAGATAGGACGAAATCATTAAGTAAATTTCGACCCTGTACATCGTCCATTCTATTTTGGCGCTAACACTGTCGAGTTATGTTGTCTAGCAGCTTTGGAATCTGAATTTGTCCAGCGACTTTTGGCGTTGACTGTACCGGTGTTGGTAGTTTACAATTTATATATTTTAGGTATCTAATTAATCGAGATTACTACAGTTTGTAAATGCGGCTATATCTCAAGTATCCCTATGACTACAGTTTGTAAATGCGGCTATATCTCAAGTATCCCTATGACTACAGTTTGTAAATGCGGCTATATCTCAAGTATCCCTATGACTAAGACTATACCTACACTGAACAACTAACATTATCTCCACATCTATAACGAATACTGTTTAAAGTATCTGACTAACATTACTTCTGAAGTGTATAACTAAGACTATATCTAAAGTGTAGACTACCACTATATCTAAAGTGTAAACTACCATTATCTCTAAAGTGTATAACTAAGACTATATATAAAGTGTAAACTACCACTATCTCTTAATTGTATAACGAAGGCTATCTCTAGTTCTACAATGACATACCTACAGTGTACCGTAACATATCCTTGAGAGCGGTCAAGTAGTCACAAGAGTTTAGTTTGCACGAACATAGTGAGATAAGACTTTTTGTTTGTGAACAAAAATATCACCTAAATTCACACTGATAACTCACATAGTAAGAGGTCGTGTCATGTAGCAGTAGGTAGTGCCATGCTGCATTGTGCTATAATTTCTCGCTCCTCGCTCAAATGACCCCACCGCCAAGTGACTGCTATGCCGTCAAGTGTCTTGCAGTTTATGAGTTTCCGGTGGCCTATTGGAAATAGAAGAGGGAAGGAGGGCGACACGTCTGCATGGTTATGATGCTCATGGGCTTCGGAATCCCATGAACACAAAAATCTATGTAGAAAATCACATGCCAAATTAAACTTGGCCAACGTTTCTTGTAGCGGGTAGCCTAGAGTTACCTTAGTGAATGGACGACAGATAACGTAATCAACGTATGCATTACATACAGCTGAGCACTGAGGAAGTCTAGCTTTATATACTTTATATACTTTATGTAGAGTCAGAATTACGAGTCGTCCCGCCTGCAGATTTTCAGGCAATATCTACAATGTACCTAATACATCTCGTGCACGCACACGCGCACGCACTCACACACGCACGCACGCACTCACGCACTCACACACACAAACTTACTAGGTGATGTCACATGCTGTACTGTACATACAAAGAGTAAAAGTATTCTATGAACCGCTGCTCTTGACCGGTTACAATGGTGCCGCCACATTCTTATCAATCAACATTTGCCTAAACAATTACCAAGACAATTCCGTCAAGAGTGCAACGACTAAGATGAATAAAAGTTGAGCGGATTGTGGTTTGTGAATACTGTCTGTGTATCTCAATCTATTCAGCTAGTTTCGATGCTAAGTGAAAACCTGTTTAGTGGCGTTAGACAACGTAGGGGGAGTTCTCTCTAATCAGAAATATGCTATACGTAGTTTCTGGAGACGGGCGCCGCGTAGCTGCTACGCCATTTATTACTTACCTGACTACATATAATCTTTTTCTGTTATTTGTTATGCCCTGTTAGCATATAAATGGGTCGCCTCCGGGCCTGTTATCATAATACCAGCAATCCTGAATACTTACTTCAATAATATGGCTTCAATGTAATGAACCCGTAACAAATTACTAGATGCAATACGGGTAATTTCGAAGTTAAATACTCGGTGTTTTAACGATGATTTGGTAGTAAAAAAATATATTCAAATCAAACTTTAAGGACTGTATCCAGCTTTGGCACGTTTATACTTCACCAGCGATTAGTCTCGACATCGCTCGTGAACAATAAACAATGAATTACGATAGTCGCTCTAACCAAAACCCTATTTTAGGAAAATCGATCAAATATAGACATATAGCGTTTTTAGGACTGTTTTATGTAGATAATATAAAATAGAAATACTAATTTGATCTTATTATATTTGAGACAGAGGTTGACCTGTCATTGTAACGTATAAACATAAAAAAAAATGTAAAGGGCGAACACCCTTATCGCTTAGGGGTATGAAAAATAGATAGGAGCCGATCCTCAGACCTACTGAGTATGCATATAAAATTTAGTAAATGTCGTTAAAGCCGTTTCGAAGGAGTAAGGTAACTGACATCGTGCCACGAGAATTTTATATATAAAGCATGTTTACCTTAGTGACGTTATTAGTTAACGTCATTACTATAGCATTTTTCTGTAAATTGATAAGCAGTAAATATAGCTTTGAAGTTGTGCCATTTCAGTTGTTGATTTTTCTTGGTCGACATCACAATTCACAACTATTCGTTTGTTGGCGAGTGATCACATAACTAGTATCACTGGTTGTAGACTGTAAAAATGTGACGTCATGTTATATCAGACAGCGTCACAAACTGTGGCGTGACACAAGTTTCAACTTCGTGTGCATACCGCAGTGTGGGTTACGTTCTATTCAATTAAAATACTAAAATGTAATGCACAATATATAGAAATACTAGCAGAGCGCACTTCTACACAGAACTATAGATGTGCCAATTTAATACGCCTCCGTCCGCGCAATTTTCGTAAATATTGTCCCAAAGTTTTTGCTTGGCGTGTTCATATAATGATGACGATTTGACGAGAATCCACTCACCTGCGAACTCAAGAGCGGCTCGGGTCGATTCGAAGAGTTTGCCGGCTTCGCAGTAGCGTCAATTTGATTCTCGTGGCAGTCTCATTATCATCATCAGCCCTTATCGGTATTCAAGATGAGTAAACTCCTACTGCTCACATCACTACGGGACCGGTTACTGCACGGGGGTCTTCCCACCTGGTGAATGGTCAATCAATACTTAGTTATTACTTCGCTGGTCCATCTGCCTTCACAGTTCTGCCGAGTGTTTGATGGGTGTATAATATAGGAGACCGCCGCTTGAGCGAGCTTATTATTTTTTGCGAGGTTTGAATTGAGTAATTTTTAGAAAAATCGGAAGTTAGTTGGAGCTGTGTTTTCGAAGCACTGCAGCATTGAGGAGGCGTGACCGAGGAAGTAACACCGGCGGTAAACTGATGCGGTGTGTAAAATATAGTGAGAGGTAGTGCCATGCACAGCGCATGACACTACCTCCTCCTGGGCAAGGGAATTGGAACAGGTAGCCGTCGAAATTCTACGATTGCTCGTTTGAGGGACAAAACAAAAACATACTATAGAAGAAACAAATATTTTGTCCGGAATCCGGGTGATATCTATACTTCTGGAGGATGCATCTTATAACACAGGATAATGCATCTCCGTGTATTGTGCGGACGTTTTCGGGTGTACCTTCTGTGTAATAAAATGAAACAAATGGACACATAATTAGAATCACTCATATTATTTGTTTGTTTGCAATGACTTTGCTCATTTCTCTGTTGGCATTGAACAGATTACGTGAAAGCGCGTTAAGCGTTACGTTTGACCAGTTTCTGTTCACACGGTTTTACACCTCATATTTTTATCATATTGTGCGCCTTAAATCGTTTTTAAGGAGTAAACCCCAATAATCTTCCTTACTGTGTAGGTGTATTTCCCCAAACAGTCTCGCTTTTCAATAGACAACGATGATTATGATTGAGATAAGATGAGATGACCTTGTGTCATTCTTGCGGGAATCGCTCCGACATGTTCAATCAATCAGGAATGCACGCCTGTTAAGAGATCGCATTCCATTTGCGCTTCTAAGAGTATTATGTGATTGCATATCCGAGATCCAATCGCACATAGTGTTTCCATTGGAAGTGTTCAGAGCATAACAGTTTTTATTACTTGACGTGTTATCGACGCCCGTATCGATGGCGCATTGTATACGTAATACGCAATGTTTACATAATAAAATACTGCTTATCTCGTGATAGAGGACGCAAAGTATGGATTGTCTCTAGAATGTAGAGGCTAGCAGCTAGTCACACACAAGTTGTAGAGTACGTAGGTTTGGTCACGACTCACGACTCGAGTTCCACGGTTATTTCAATTATTGAATTGTGCTTTACTTCTTGTGTCTAATTTTGTATAATTGTGTTAAAAAAAAGGTAAGTAAAATTTTTATGGTTAATGAAAATAATAAAAAAAAGTATTTTTATAGAGTAAATTCTAATAATTTTATTGTTTTTATTCCTTATATCGCATTAGTTTATGAAGTATCAGTAATATGCGTAAATTGAAAAATATGTAGCGTAGGTTAGAAAATTTAAGTTGTTAATTTTGACCCCAAGACAATTTCAGGAACTATGTTAAGAAAGGCGCAAGAAGGTAGTTTTTTTATTGTGTTGAAAATGAGTAGTTGGCGCTGGCAATTGTCTTTGATGTCCACCGACGCCTGTTAACATCCGCACAGTTCTTATGTAGTTGTCTTGAGCCCTTTCCTCTAGTTACCTAGTCATAGGGTATCTCTCCATAGACATCCTGGCAGTGGGGGTTACTTTAGACTACTTGTCATTCCTCTTCTACAGTCAGTGACTGACACTACCTGGTGCTCCCCAGCCCATGTTAAATGGAAAAGGGAATGATTTTCTTTCTTTTTTTTGGACTTACAGACGTTTTAGGAAACAAACACCGAACGAAGTTTATCGTTTCATATTTTATTAAGTACTTACATATTTTGTACACTTCACAAACAATGATAAAAGCTTATTTAGTAATTATTAATCAAAATGCGAAAGTTTGTACGTATGGTTCTTGTTCTTTCACACAATGACGGAGAAGAGTCTGGAATAACATAACTAAATTTTATTTAAAAAAAAATTAATGATTCCCTTGGGTAACACGTGTACTTCACTTCGAGTTGGCTTTCGAAGACTGTTGCAAAAGAGACGTCCAAGTCCATTGATTTACAAAAATACAAGAGATACGATTTCATATTCAACTGACACTGTAAAGCATCTGTGCTAGTACAATGTCAACCTCACGTGTACGGCTCCAAGTCGTACACGATGCAGATTCCATTTAAAAGGTGTGCAATATTTAAACAAATAGTTGAAATGTCATCATCACGCACTTTTTAAAAACAACTTAAACAAAGTTGTTTTTAAAAAGTGTATAATTTTTGACAGCGTATCTTTTATTTGGACGGTTTTGAGACGCTCACTTGGTATTCTTTTAAATCTATGTCCTAGGAACATGAATTGGTACGGTTGACAAAATGTAATTAATATAATAATATTTAAAAAGTTTATTATTATTACTATCGTATTATTAATAGCCTGTAATATCCCACTGCTGAGCAAATATATAATATATAATTTTATTCAGTTTGATCAAGAACGCGGTAACGGCCATCGCGGAGGAGACGGCTAGTAGGGGCTCTTGTGACATGCACTCAGATGTGTTGCAAGTCCTTGTAGTACGTGCGACCAGTCCAGCGTAGTGCAGTCCGTCAGTAATCCTCGTTGCCTAACGGCCACCCACCCAGTGCTGTGAATGGCTCTGCGACCTTGACTCTGGTGTTGACAACGCCTTCCTGTATGTCGGTCCACATGTGGCCAGCCGGTGCAGAATGTATACACAATCTTTTTTATAATACAAAGGGTCAAACGATGAATCGGAGATCAATAGGTGCTATTCAGACGTGTTGCCCTCTTTTCTCGATATTCTCCACCGGAAACTCGCACAGAAACGCGACAACATAATCACTTTGCGGCGGTAGCGAGAGGTAACTCCCGCCGAGGCAACAATGCCACTACCTTATATTCACCTCAAAGTTAGATATGCCTTGGACATCACAGCGAAAACGTAATTATATCGGGCTTAGTAAACATACCACCCCAGAAGTGATGGCTATGCTATCTGGTTTCGTGGGGGTTGCGAGTAGCCAATAGCTATTGGAAGGGACGGCTGGCCATCGATCATTCGACGATGGATGAATGAACTTATCGCTATGCTCATTCATCATCGGATGTTATCCATTACAATAAGTAGTCGCGAAATGGCGCCGATACTCTTATGTTATAAAAACACAAAGAGCCACGACTGTCAGCCCCTTATTTTGTTACACAACTGTTTCCTGTCAATGAATAAAAACCCATCTATAAAACGCTTGAGTTTTGTATAGCATCGAGGGAACGCATGTTTCTCACATCTCGATTTTTGTTGGCAGTGAAATTATGATCAGACTATCGCTCGGTACCGGGACAGAATTATGTTTTATCTGCACAATACAAATAATTGTATAAAAAGGATTCGGCAATTTTAAAATATAAACTCCAATTAAAAACCCATGAAAATATAATAAATTTAGATTTCATAAAATATCTATATATAATAATAAATATCTATATAAATAAAATATCTATAGACATTAAAATGTAAAAAGTATCGTGGTTTTTACTTACTTTGTAATGAAACAAAATTTTTTTCTTCTATTACTTAAAAAAATTAAAATAAAAGCAATAGTCTAAGCACCAGTTTTAACCATTTTAATCCCTTTTGTTCTACCCCCGCTAGTCTGCTACGATGCCCCAGAACGGCGCTGCCGTCCACTCAAATGGAGTGGACAAGATGGTCCACGAGAAGGGCATCTCACCACGTAATGGTACATCACCGCAAAACGGTACCCCGCCACACAATGGGCACCACCAACCCCACAGGAAGGTGTTCGACAACGACAATATTCCACCACGAGAACTCCTTGTTGACGAAGAGAATGAGACAAACTTTAGGTTCTTATTATTTTTTTATTTTTATCCCATGTTTTAATGCTTCTTTACCCAAAATCCACATGCGTCAGAAGTCAGAACATAATCGTTACTGTGTGTAACTACTAACTACCATCATCATCATCATTATCAGCCTTTATCGGTCCACTGCTGGACACAGACGGCCGACCTCCTGCTACTCGCATCCATCCCGGACCGGCTACTGCATGGAGATCGTCTTTCCACCTGCTGAACTACTAACTATACTAATAATATATAATTATAAAGCTGAAGATTTTGTTTGCTTGCTTGATAATTCGCTCTAACCTCAGTAACTACTGGCCCAAATTGAGAAATCGTTTGTGTTGAATAGTACATTCACCGAGGAACACACCATGCTGACGCTGACGCTAATAGTACCGGAGTACGCGAGTGAACTGATGCTAGTGTTCTGTTACATGCACTAGACAAGACGTGAACTGTAGGAGATCAGACATCTTTTACAAACTCAAGTTCTGACAAGACGTCTGCCGCGACTGCCAGTTGCCAATCATTTCTGGAGCTAGATAAGGATTCACTTTGACATATTTTTCACACCTTTAGCTTTACTTACATTATCGAAGTTTTCACTTCGATCGCTAACGTTTTTCACACCTTTAGCTTTACTTACATTATCAAAGTTTTCACTTCGATCGCTATCGTTTTTCACACCTTTAGCTTTACTTACATTATCGAAGTTTTCACTTCGATCGCTAACGTTTTTCACAGCTTTAGCTTTACTTACATTGTCGAAGTTTTCACTTCGATCGCTAAAATTTTTCACACCTTTAGCTTTACTTACATTGTCGAAGTTTTCACTTCGATCGCTAACGTTTTTCACACCTTTAGCTTTACTTACATTGTCGAAGTTTTCACTTCGATCGCTAACGTTTTTCAAAATACTGTAGCCTATGTGCATTCACATATGATGTCACGAGACCACCATGAAAGTAGTTTTAATTGTAGATTGTTGTGTTGTGTAGTAGACAGGTTTATTTTATCTGTGAACTCACACATTGACAAAAAGCGACAGCATAGCTGTCACTCGGCGGCGGGGTTGTCTGTCTGGCGGGATCTTTGGCAGGTTTCCTCAGAATTTCAGCAGAAAGTGTTGTCGAATATTGAGACTTGCAATTACTATACTTCTTAGACAACGCACTCAAAATATTTTGTTAGGAATAGGAGCATTTCTGAGGATATTTAGAGGATCCACATTACGCATGTAACTGTGTCAACTTTTATAAGTCAGGCTCGTACGTCCTGCGGCCAGTTGGTACGAAGTTTTAGGAGGAGGTAGTGCCATGCGTAGTGCATGACACTACATCCTCCTGTGCGACTAAATCGGCCCGGCACGACCGGGGTACCTCTCGCTCACTTGAACCCGCTGTAAAGTGACAACTTCAGTGTCGCGTTTAGTGCTGTTTGTAAGTAGCCGGTGGCCCATTAGGGAGGGGGGAAGCAGAGCACCGCATCGGTATAGTAAATATGTGGATGTTCATGGGCGTCGGTAGTCGTAAAAAGCCTCCGATTGCTCTTTTACCCCCTATTAAACTTAGAAGGAATAACACTCATTGCGAGTCCGACTCGAGCCTGACCGGTTTTCTGTTTATTTATTGGGTACAATCAAGTTCAAGAGTGGTTAGCTTTGTAGGGATCGGTCATAAAACCCGAGAAAAATCTTTTACGAGTTGTAGCGAAGACGTTTCTGCCGCTGTTTAACCCCTATCATGTTACTTTTTATTAGATATATGCCGTCTTGTCTAAGGTTTCTTTCATAGCATAGGAGGACAAACGAGTAATCGGAGCTTTCTGTTAACTACTGACACACCTTAAAATCAGTAGGGGTCATGGATAAGCAGATCCGTTGCCTTCCTTCGTGATAACCCTTCCAATAGGCCATCGGATACTCGTAAACTGCTTGAAACGCAGTATCATAGTAATAAGTTATAAGAAGATATCATGCGAGCAATAGGATAGATAACGTTATAACGGGATATCTAATCTACGAGTGTCATTATATGAACACGCCAAGCAAAAACTTTGGGACAATATTTACGAAAATTGCGCGGACAGAGGCGTATTAAATTGGCACATCTATAGTTCTGTGTAGGAGAAGTGCGCTCTGCTAATATTTCCATATATTGTGCATTACATTTTAGTATTTTAATTGAATAGAACTTTACCCACACTACGGTATGCACACGAAGTTGAAACTTGTGTCACGCCACAGTTTGTGACGCTGTCTGATATAACATGACGTACCACCCTTGATTTACAAATATACCTTATCATATCAATCAATGCGTACGGCATTCAGTTTTGTTATGTACATATAAAAAGGTTTCACATTTTTATCAGATCGTATTTCGATGTCTGGACGATCAATAGTATGTATAAGGGCGACTGCTGTAATATTAGCTTCACTTTTTGATTTTTATGTGGCTTTTTATGTTCTTTGTGACAAGAAAAACCTTAAACGTGAAATATTTTGTATGCTCAAAAATAATTACCATACCCATTGATTTACAAACAAAATCTATTGAAAGGAGTTTCATGCGATTTTCACCCTTGGATGTAGCGATTCTGGTGAAAGCTTTTAGCTTCACGGACGAGTACGGGCGGATCGCTAGTTAAAAGTATATTTCAAGCAATTAGATTTTTGTTTTCTAATTTACTATCAACCCCGTTTATGACATGTTTATGGTTTTAATATGTCAGTGAACAGTAATGTATTACAATCCTAATTATTACATTCTCTTTGTTACAATCTGTCAAATAAAAATGTGAAATGCAAAATAGTAAATAATTTAGCTTAGCAACTTTAATGCAATTGTGCGACGCTGATAGATACAATCACACTAAACTACTTTCAGAAGTATCAGTGCTTAGCTAGTTTTGAATAGTTGCTAATTGATCATCAATTCATGTAAACACACAATCGATGTGGTAGACAAGTTTTACGTTTAAGAAGCTCTGGCTTTACTTCTTCAATAAACTCACAACGATTTACAATGGCGTGGATGTTTTGCGGCGATAAAGTTGTGTTAGCAAAGTTTTAATATTGTGAAAGGAACTGCTATTAAACTTTGCTATTTTAAATTCTCGTGTTTCTTGTGATGTGATTTTATAGCATTTGCCGGCAAACACACTAGCACTACTTACTAGTTTATAGCCTATGGTATACTTTACAGCGGCATAGGAGTGGGTATATTATAGCTCTCAGGTGTTTTGTGCATATACAAGTGCAATCTCTTATTCCCACATTCTTCTATTCGTGTGGGACTGCAGTCCGATAGGTCCGGAGTGAAATTAGGCGCAGGACCGACGGCATTACGTGTTCTTCGAGGCACAGCCCACGGTGGTGAAAACCGCCAACTTCCCAACTTGGGCCTGTTCTCATAAATTGTAAAATCCAATAACATTTTTTGAGCAACTAGTTGCACACCCTTACAGCTAGCCCACGAGGCCTTCGACTATAAATAGGAGTCAGTTAAGCTGTTGAGCCATTAACCGCAAGCTAAAGTCGACGATCATATATCCGCACAACCAGAGGACGTGCAGATGCGTTGCTGCCTTATTCCAATACAAAGGAACTACCGGACACACAAAACCGCGTTAGCGTAGCCAGTACTTCATACCGGTATTATAAGAGGAGCGCGAGGTATTTCCTTAATCGTCCTGGTCCGGTTCGGCTGTATTACAGCAATGGCGACCTCGAGGGAGCGTTACCGCGGTCGAACCTAGTAGGCGACATAATTGTAACAGACTATAATATTATCATCTTCATTAACCCTTATCGGTTCACTGCTGGGCTCTCTCAGGGAACGCTGAGACGACCGACCGACCGCTACTCGCTTCCATCCCGGACCGGCCACTGCTCGAAGATCGTCTTTCCACCTGGCGAACGGTCGACCAACACTTTGTTTTCCTAAACCTCCACTCCAGAACCTTACTGGCCCATCTGCCATCTGTTCTTCCGAGTGTGTGACCAGCCCATTGCCATTTGAGCGAGCTTGTTCATCGCGTGATATCGGATACTTTCTGATGCCTAATGACTTCGTTACGAATTCTGTCGGACAGAGAAACACCCAACACACGTTCAATAGCCCGTTGAGCTACCGCAAACTTGCGGAACAGTCCTAAATTAAGAGGTCATGTTTAGGCCCCGTAGGTCCTCACGGGAAGAACGCATTAGTTGAAGACTTTTGTCTTCAAGCTCTGCGGTTCTTTGCCTACAATATATCGTCATTTATTCCATAAAAGCGAGCAGTCGGAGCGGAATCAAGTCGCACAACAAAAATGTTTGTGACGGTGTTATGTGAACACGAAACAGCTCTGTACTGCCCCGGTCCCGCCGGCCCCATGCGTCTGTATTACCATAATACAGTACATACATACGTATTAATATAATGATGAAACAATAGAATGTGGTGCAATGCTATCATTGCACCACATTCTATTGTTTCATTGTACGTTGCTAATAAGAAGAGTATACTTAAACGTGGGACGTTTTGTGGCAGGTATCCCGATGGCTCAGTGCGCCTGCGCAACCCCAACATCGAGCTCATGGACCAGGACATCCTGTACCACCTGGCGCTCGGCAGCGGCTCGCACGACCTCGTCGAGATGTTCGGAGATGTCAAGGTGGGTTATACGTCAAGGTGGGCTATACGAATTAATGCATTTTAGCTATTTTAAGTACATACTTACTTAAAGGCAGTTGGGAAAAATACCCCTTGTATTTTTGCTACAATTTTTATAAATTTGTGGAGAAAAAAGATTGAAAACGTGTACTCCTTAGAGTTTCGATGTTTAAATATTATAATGGGACAATGTGGAGCCCTTTTATGGCTATCGACTGCTATAGACATCCGTATAACGCATGCTTCCCAACTCTCATCCAATGGGCCACCGCAAACTACTACTAGTAAGTAAGTACCCTCACGCCTATTATCCCCGAAGAGATAGGCAGAGGTGTGCTAGTACATCCACAATTCGTAAGTCCAGTAGATATACTAGCAGACCCACGATTAGCCAAGGTACTGAGGCCCATGATGTCATAGGTGGCAAGCCTATGGCCACTTTGGGCACATTCCAATCCCGGACAATGTAATGCGTGCTCAGAATAATCTGAAAAACATTTAATAACAGTTGCCCGACCTGGGGATCGAATCCCCACGCGGCTAACGGTCTTAATAGGTGACACCCGCACCGTTACACCACAGAGGCGCAAACTTACAAAATGCACGTAACGCGCCAGACTAGCTGTGGCCGCGGTACCGTGAGAGTGCGAGGTACCTCCCGGTCGTACCAGCCCGATACGCCTCCCGATACGCCTGCAGTGTCACTGCCTCTAAGTAATCACGTCATGTGTTTTGTATACAGTTCGTGTGCATGGGCGGCACGCCCAAGCGCATGGAGCAGTTCGCGAACACGATCATGGCGGAGATAGGCCACAAGCTGCCCTGCGGCACCACGCTGCAGGACATCAGCCAGTTCTCCTACCGCTACTCCATGTACAAAGTGGGCCCCGTGCTGTCCATCAGCGTGAGTATTCAATAGATTATAATAATAAATGTGTGTGACAGCTCCGACACCCGACCGGAGTTTACTCCTAACCGAACTTGATCCTGAAGACGTGGGCGACGTAAACACGGTAAATCGATCCTGCTTCAATCAATGGCTACGCTGGCTATCACTTTAGAGACTAGTGAACTACGCAGCACACATAGTACAAGTATGTACGTACAACATTCCCTCATTACGCTGTGGAGGAGTCGTGTCAACCTGTCGTTAAAAATCATTAAACCCGAACACGAATTCGAATGTACCCTATAAATAAAATAATATATCATGTTACCGTGGCCCGGTGCCACTCGCGTTAACAAGACGAAATCAAAGCCAGCAATATTTGATACGTAACAACTCTCGTTGGCTGGGTATTTTTGGGAGGATAATTTTGTGAAAAGAGTCAGAAGTGTGGTACAGGCAACTGGGACGGCGCGCGCGCTATTTTATTTATATTTGAAATTAATGAATAAATATTTTGATGTGGATCTTTTGCATACTCTCTGTAAAATATTTGTAAAATGTTACAAGTAATTTTGAGGGTTGCCGTGTAATGCACTGTATTTTTGTCCATAATAGGGTCCATGGGAAATGAAAGTAGTATTTACTAGATCTCTCAATTATTTTTCCGTAAGCAATGATATTATTGAAGCTGGTTTGCATAACATCACACATCAGGACTATCAGCCGGGGTCGGCCGCGGGTGTCAAGGTGATTGACGAATAAATATTTTAATACCGTTATCCGTATCAATGCTATCGGTAAAAATTGTGTTTATTGTTAAACACAGCTGACTATTTTGGCATTTATGATTGACGCAATGTTTTCGCCGTACATAATATAAATATCGAGCAGGCAGCATGGACTGTGAATACACAGTAAAATTCCGCGGAGAATTGTTTTCGCTGTACTCACGAGGGATGATTGACAAGTGTCCGAAACGACAGATAAAAACTTTAATAATCTATTTAAAACAATTTTATTTTTCGACGTATTTTTCTTCTACCTCGGTGCATTTAGTCCATCGCTTCTGCAATGACGTTGCACCAGTTTGATAAAATGTTTTCTCTCATCCTTCAAAATACTCGTCTGCGGCGACAATGACATAATAATTTGATGAAAATCTTCAGCCATCTAACCATTTCCTGAGATTCCGAAATAAGTGGAAGACGCACGGGGCAAGATCTGGGGAATAGCGTGGATGCGGTAACGATTCGAACCGCAATTCATGGATTTTGGCAACAGGTGCGTTGTCGTGGATTGTCGTCCATTTGGACGGCCAGACTTGTTGGCGTCTTCGCAGCTCTATCTCCCATGCTTAAAATCAGTTACCCAGGTGTGAATTGTACTCAATGCTGAAGCAGTATTACCTTACACACTGTCTAGCTTGACTTTAATGTGGGTTGCTGTTTTCCCTTTTAAAACGTGAAACTTTACCACCGCACGAATTTCGTTTTTTTCCATTGTTGAGAAAATTTACGACAGATAAAGTTCTAGATAACCTCACATAAACTCTATCAATTCGAATAAATTCAAATTTCGCATTCAATTTTCGAAAAGATTATACAGTTTGTAATAAATTTTGTTTGGCTATCTTTTCTTTAAGTTCGTCGTTTCGGCCAGGTATCGATCAGCCCTGGTACACTTTTACATTAAATAATTTGTAACTGAACATAAAATTGTGTAAGTTATGTTACGTGTTACGTGTACGCAATATGTAGACACGTCCTTGTGCCCCAGACGGTGTAGGAGGAACAGTTTTACTTCTTTACCGTACTTGAGGCCGATTTGCAGGACCACATGGTTTATATGTAGTTTTATAAACTGCAATTTTGCTTATCTTAGCGGGTTCGTGCAGATAAATATATTCTTTCTTTTCTGTATAAATTTCCATGGATTTAAGACGCCTTATCTGTCAAATTTCTGAACATAAGTTTTAAGCTTAACATAGTATAGTGAGAGGCAGGGGGCGCATTGCAAATGAAACGGGGCACTATGATGAGGGAGGCACCTTTCGCTCACATGAAGTCTGCGCAGTAGCGTTTCTGTGTAGTTCGTATATTTCGGTGGACCATTTTAGGGAAGGAGGACGGAGCTCAACCTACAAAACCATAGATCATGCCTGCACTTTGCTGGCCTAAGAGATATTTTTACTTCTCTTTTCTTGAATAATTTCTACTCGTATCGGCTTGGAAATATCGATATTTCCAAGCCGATACGAGTAGAAATTTTCACAAGATTTCGGCGTGTGAAAGGAAATAGCGAATGTATTGTGTGTAAATAACGAAAGTCTATAGTTTTGTTTGTGCTTAACAATTCCATACAGAATCCAGCCTACCTCCTCACTAAAATCCTTTTACAGGGGATGTCAATGTTATTGGCCACTAGAAAAGACTGAAGCATTATTTTACAATTACAGCATGGCATGGGTATACCGTCCGTGGGCATTCTGCTGCACGAGGTCATAAAGCTGATGTACCATGCCAAGGTGCGCGACCCAGTGTTCTTCAGAATAGGCACCTGCGGGGGCATCGGCTACGAGGGCGGCACGGTGGTCATATCTGACGAGGCCGTGGATGGCTTGATGCGGAATGTTCTAGAACTAGTGAGTGTTCTTTCGAATTTAGTATATGTACTTATAACAAGGCTGTGCCCCGCGGTTTTACCCGCGTAAAATCTATCCGTACTTTTTTTTCCGATATAAAGTGATTGTGGAGGAAGCAAGACCGATATTTGACACTCAATTCTCTCTTCCTACACATTCGGGAACGGGCTTGAAGATGTGTATTTTTATAGTATTCTAAGACCATGAAACCCTATTTTCCCTCACAGATGTTCTAAATTTTATTCAAATCCGTTCATTAAGTTTCTGGTTTTGCGTGACAGGGTAATTTGTTGTCAGTATCATCGGAGCTCAATTCACTTATTAATGTTATTTAAGAAAATGTATTCTCATGTGAACGAAAAGTGGCACGATTTGGCTGCAATGCGGCAATAGCATTACGAACCGTACGAATCGCGACGACATAGGCCGATGAGACCCACAACCCGTACACAATGCGGTAGCCTACCCGTCACATCCATGTGGGAGTCTTGCGACCTTCCCCGTACCGCCAGATGTGGCAGCAGTGTCGCTCCTGTCTCTTGCAAATATATTTCAACGGCTAATTGTAGACGGTTCTGGGCAAGAATATTCAGCGACCCGCGAAGTTGGACCGGCGGCTGGTGCACGAGCTGAAGTCCCTGTCGGACCCAGAGGACCCCTACGACACGGTCACCGGGAAGACCATGTGCACCTACGACTTCTATGAAGGTATGGAAGAGATCCTTTCGGAGTGAATAATCCTATAAGCGCGTTGGACATTTTGTTAAGTTTCGACTTCTGTCGGCACTCTTGCAGTGCCACAGTATTTCTTTTTAGTAAAAAGTATAAGGGGGCGAAATAGCAGTCCAAGACTTTTGATGACTATCGACGTCCATAAACATACCCATCATTGGTGTGCAGTGCTTGTCCCTTCTAGCCTCCTCTTTCACCACGGGGCCATCTTATAAGCCGTACGAAGCGCGACATCATTCCCTTGAATTTAAGGCTGCGTCTTGTGATCTGTAGGTACAGATTTGAGCTTGGGATGACACAAGCAGTTTTTACATGTGATCGTTGGTAAAGGTCAGGGGCGCCTCGACGGTGCGTTCTGCGACTTCACGGAAACTGACAAGATGGAGTACCTCGAGAGCATCCACAAGAACGGCGTCGTCAACATCGAGATGGAGTCCCTGGCCTTCGCGGCGCTCACCCACCACGCGGGCATCAAGGCCGCCGTCATCTGCGTCACACTGCTCGACAGACTGAAAGGGGACCAGGTCGGTGGTGTTCTCTGACGTCGAAATTTTTATTTTCTAAGGGAAAGTTATTACTACAACACAAATACACAAAGGTATTTGGACGTCCCTCTGATAATGATCGGAAAACATTCCTAGGCCTTAAAAAGGTGAAGATCTGTTGAAATGTAGGTGGAAGAGCTCATGGGGTATATTGTGGCGACGACCTGCAGGCTTTTATTTATATTTTATTTATATTTTACTCCCCCGCATATAGAAAAACTTTTCAAAAAATGTGTGCAGTGTCATCCGACCAACCTAGACAGATGGTCATTGGCATGCCTTCTACCAAGCAACGTAATTTGTCGTTCATCCTACAACCTACCTTGTGTTACGGCTCGACAGGCGTTTCATAAATGTAAACGAGTAATTCCAGCATGTACCACAATATACAGGTGAAATTTTAATTTTCAACATGGCGTCGACAGTTACGAGTTAGGAGCTAAGTCTGTTGGAGTACTGCTATCAGTAGTGTGCCCTGCCAGCCACGATTGGTACGCTAAGTACCTGGGCTTCCGAAATTGCACCTTCTGACTTCATGACTTGCTGTCTCCAGTGCCCGCCGTGCCCAAAGTACAAGCATGTTGGACGACCTGTTCGCGGTCAGTGATGCCGCCGCAGCTTAGCTCCAGTACCTACAGAGCGGACAAAGTCTGGTGACCAGTGCTGAGCTATTGTACTGTGTTTACTAGGAGGCAGTGCCGTACAGCACTGCATCGGAATTGTGCCGACACGACCGGGGAGCGCACATGATATCGCCGTTAAGTAATAGCTTCGCCGTCGCATTTGCGGTTTCTGAACGCATCTGCATGATTCTTATGTAGGTGTCTATGGGCGTCGATTCTCGTCAGAAGGCTCTGGTTGATCGTCTCCCTCCCTATACTGTAAGAAACACGTTACGTTAGTCTCGCGTTAGTCTTTTAGAAGACGGACATTTTTTACAGCATAAGGGACAAACGAGCAGTCGTATTATCTGATGGTAAGTGAACATCAACGCCCTCAGACAACCGCATTCATCAATCATTGCCTATGTTAATGTAACATGTCACTTCTACAGGTGTTAGCTCCCAAGGAGGTGCTGGATGAATGGCAGGAGCGCCCCACTAAGCTGGTATGCCGTTTTATCAAGAGGTAGGTTTACAATAATTAGCTGACCAGGCCACGTGTTGCTGTGGCAAAAAGTGTGGCGATCGTTAATCGAAAAAAGAGGCTCAGAATTACCATATATATAGTAGTTTCGGAGATTAGCACGAATATACATCTCGACGTGAAATTTTAATTGGAAAAGTTATTGTGTGTCGGCACACATAGGTAATATAATTATAAATTTAGCAATATCTGGTGCACGCAATAACTGCACGTTGTGTAAAGTACCGACATAACATTTATGTTACAATAATAGGATTTCATTCGATCTAACACGACATATAAACGGCCACGTTTTAACCCGTTACAGTAAACATTGTACTTAACTTTAATCTTATTTTAAAGACATAACTTAGAAATGAAAATGACATTATATCCATATCTCTAATGAGGAGGCTAGAGGTCCGGTGATTTACTTGGTGTATCCAGAAAAAAAACCGCCTCGTGATCTAGTGGTAAGCATGTTCCGCCACAGACGTGAGGTCCCGGGTTCGAATCCCGGCTCGGACTATACGAGAGGTGATATTAGTACTTTTCTAAATCCTAACAACTGTACGAAGTTAGGAAGTTGGGGGTGTTACACACCCGTGCCTCCGGGAGTCGCGTCGTATTGCCGTCCCATCGGAATAGGAGAATGAAGGAATGGAGAGTGCACTTTGTGTCTATAGTTGCGAACTATAATATGTCCCGCGCAGATGGCTCCTCTCAATAGAGATGGCCAGTGTAGCCAAAATTCGGCTAGGACAACATTATTGCTCCAGAAAAAGTCTGATGATCTGATGCCAGTATTAATAAGTTGATATAATCTTTTGCTATGCGGGAAGTCCCTGTTACCCTTACTATGGTACTGTAAGCAGGCTGCTTGCATTACATGATATTATGACTATCACCGCCCGACACCCTCGCACGCATTCGCATATATTTTATTGTGATATGCGTGTGTGTGTGCTCTCCTTTCCTCCCCCAACCAAGGGGCCAGAAACGCGTAAAGCGCATGAGAAGCGGCTGCATAGTGGAGTCTCTGCGGTGTCATGTCACATGTGTTGATTTCTAATACCCAAACCTGATTAAAATCATCAGTATAACAAGTCAGCACAGAAGACGTATGCGTGATCATTAGTAGCGGGCTGAAGGGTTTTTAGATGATCGTATTATGTAGAACCTGATTAGGCTGGTGGACTAACGAGGTTTTAGAACGGTCTGTCTGCTAGAACTCCGTTTGCAGTCTAATTTTCTCGAAACCAAGTGTTGGTCGATATCCGTGAAATAGCAGCAGTTAGAAATGCGCATGCATGTCTGGGGCGACAGAATTCTGTAAAAATATCTCTTTCTCATAATTCATGGCTTTATTAACATGTTTTTGAAACTTTGTAGGTATCTTCAGATGAAGGGCCGCTTGTCGCTAGAAGGACACGGCTCTATCGCTGTCAAGAGTCCGCGGCGGTTTAAGTTGGTGCAGCAGGAATCTGAAACCTACGACTAAAAATAGACATCTAGAACCTCCTGGAGTCTGCTAGAAGCATGGTGGAAATTAAACAGAAAAACTCGTCTTTAATTCAATTTTATTAAACTTTTTAGATCTGAATTTTTTTGCACCAATTGTGTGACACTGCCATTTCCAATATCATTTGCGTTGTATATTCATTAGTTGGTACGCGACACATTTTGGGAGAATGCGTATTTAACTAGTTCCCATAGATTAAACGCATATTTTGTCAGGTTATCATATCACAAAACCTAAAATTTTGAATTTTTGAGATGATTTTACCTTTTCGGTTTTCTACTAAGAGTCTTGGTATAATTTCTACGAAATTTTATTGAAGCACACTCAACGATATCATTTATTCTTATAATCTACACCGCTTTTATAAAATGTATCTCTTTAATGTAATAATTATTATAATATTTGTAATATTAATTAGAATGTTTCTATGAAAGACTACGCGTCGTACGGGACTTACAACATTCTGCGCTAGTGGCAATTACCTACTTTAAAGGTTAGGTATGTTTGTTATAGCGTAGACTTATATATATTTACTTATTAAGTATTTCTATAATAAGACTATTTATTTTTATCTTTTAATTTAGTTAAGTTTCGGCATCATTTTCCTTATTTTCTTCTACTGCTTTTTCTTTGGTTTTCGTTTATTATTACTTTTTATATGTTTGAATGAGTATGAAAAATAAAAAAAATTAAGTACATTTTTTTTTCAATTTAGTTCATTAGTTTTATTCCATTAAGTTATCTCTCCTTTTACTTTTATTCCATCTTATCATTCTGTTTATTAAAGAATCTTTTCTAAGAACTCACTATACATTCTTACTTAGTTTTTATTACATTTAGTAGGTTAAAGGTAAAACGTGTGTAAGAATTAGCATGTCGTCTAATTAAAGATTCATTTCACACCCGTGAAAATAAAAATACACAAAACCGTATTAACCAACTTTATTTCTATGCGTGAAGAATTTGCTGGCCTATTCTTATTTCTATGCTAAATCAATGTAAAAATAATTCTTACTTACCTCTCATCTTTCTCTAGATTTAAGGCTTACTATTATTATTATTCAGCTTTTCTCCTAAATGAACATTTGACATGACAACGATCAAATTACTTTTAATATTATAAATAGTTTAGTCAATAAATTTATAAGACATAATTGATACATTTAATAGTCATAAGACATTGTTAGTACTTCAGTCTCAGGAGTCGTGTTATATCAACAAACGCGTAGTAGAGTTTGAGTTCAGTAAATAGAGTCAGTTACAGAGCCAAAATTTAAGTTTGACTTTTAAACTTCCACTATTGGAAAACTCTAATTCATTTAAGTAGTAGAATTTTTGTATTTTATTGTCTGTTGCACTTAAGTAAATTTCATGGTCAATGATCCTTTTAATTCCAAATATCTAAATTGTGGAGACAAAACCAAAATTGTGGAGACAAAGATGAACAGCAGATAACGTGGTGAAAGTGTTAGCTCTCTCTCTCTCTACTCTTGACGATCTAAACATTAGGTTCAACTAGGAGAGAGTAGTTTGTTTTAAATGTGCTGACATATTCTTTACATCATATTATGCCCAAAGATCGAAATCTGTCCGGTGGGTTAAAAGCAGAACCAAGTAATACCATGTTCATCTAACACGTCTCCACAAAAAAATCTGTCAAAAGATTTTCAGAAGAGGTATCTACGCGGAGTCCTGAATTAACCTATATGCCTATGCCAAAAAATATTTTTGTGGTTGCCTAAATATGAACATATTTTGTATAATAGAAAGTTTACTAATTATGAAAACTAGTAATATCAGATTTACACCATTCGGCTCGTGACTTACCATTTTATTTACTTAGCCCAACGATAGATATTGTTATCATCGAGGAAAATTATACAATCCAAATATTCAATGTGCTTCCACGATTGGCTTGATAATTGTTAGTGTGGCACAGTGGTGTTTTTTCACTTACCATATTGTGCCTGCTTTTATAGTGTTATTGAGAAGCTTATGATGCCATACTATTAAGTAGTAGACAGACAGGCGTTCTAAATTATCTATGATTAGGTTGTCTGTATGACAAGTAATATTGTTATATTGATTTCCTTCTCAAAGTAGTTCTACTTCACACTCCTAGAACACATTTCTTTTTGTGATGTTTTCAAAATATTTGTAATTACACGCATTAGCGTTTAATTAACACCACTGAGTCCGATGAGTAAGTTCGAGGTCAAAAATATACACGTATTCTTCGCTTAGATTTAGTTAGTTCAGATAAAGCGGGTCCCGAGTCGTGTCACCTTTGTCTTATATCAATATTTATCTGTAAAACTTCAATGTTATGTGAATGTTTTTGCAGAAATATAGAAATTATAGGACAGGTAACTATCTAAATATTGTTATTGTAGAAAAGTGTAATCATGACTATAGTTTTGTTTAATATTCTATTGTTCCATTATTCGCTTCATCTGAATTAAACTGAAAGAGCCCCGTAACCGATAACTATTTTTACTCAAAATATACTTATTTAATTACAATAATTAATATTAGGCGTTCGTTCTTGTTGAAAATGTTAGATTTGCCCAACATATCGTTTACTCAGGGCGCTCAGCAAGAGAATCCGCATGTGTATTTCAGGCCTTGCCTCGAATGTTGTCAGCAAGGATGTAGGTTTTGTTAAAGTACTAACAGTAAAATTTTCAATATATTATAATAATATTAAGCTCATTAATCGTTCAAATTGTCGATAAGTGACGTTATAGATACTAATCAATATATTCTCAATTGTCGACGACAAGTGACTCCACCTCGTCTGATCCAAGGCACCAATATTACGTATAAATGAGAGTTTATATAAAAGTTTATCGCAATGTATACCGTTATTTTTTCTAAATATTACTCGTTCATGTTAGAAACTTAAAGCCTAGAATTTGCTTGAGTAACGGCCTATTTTTATTGGAGGTGTTCGCGTATTTTAAATCAGTATTAACTATTGAGTGTGATGGTGTGTCTAACAGCTTTAGTATTCTCTAAGACAATTGCAATGGAGAATGTACAACACATATAGATGGACATGTCGAATAAGATTTATATCTAAATGTGTGGTAGGTTTAAGAGTATTGTTAAATTTAATGTGGTAAAGCGCTAAGCAGCACGTAACCTTGCAGTCGTTTGTTGACAGACATTTAGGAGCCATTTATTAAATTTTATGTGTTATTAACTAATGAAAGACGCTCGTACTTTGCATCGTAACTTTGTATCGTAACTGGTGAGATTCTTGTATGCGCATTCCCAATGTGAACATTACCGTATAGTAAATTCGATTGCTTTTCTATTTTGATGCTTTCCTGTATATTATATTATTGCCCAAAATTGTGAGATAACCAAATCTTTAGGATATTGAATTGTGTTACATAAATTTTGAGCCAACAGGGCACACAATTTATAAATGAAAACTTGATAAGAGGACGGGTAGACGTGCTTCTTATCAATTTTTTTTTTTGAAAACTATATATATATGTCGCAGTCAGATTGTATGAATCGCCGTATTTCTTTACGGCTAGCCATTTTCAAAAACAGGGCCGTTTTATTTTGTGGCGGGCGAACGATTAGCCACATTGAATACGTCTGCGTGCCGCCAGAAAGTGTTCCGCGTTATACGAGAATTAATAAAATTAGCCTTATTGAAATAAAGGGAATCATTATTTGGCCTTTTTGGCACGTTTTAGTTTCTAATTTTAACATTGCTTGACATGACAACAAAAATGGCGAGAAGGTTCGTAGGTTTAGGCGGGAGCGTAGCTTCATGGTTATGTTATTTTTTATTTGCACTCAAAACTCTTGGCCTTATTTAATACTTGTATCAATAACCATCACTGCCTAAAATCAAGAGATTCAATGAGGAGATTCAATGACGTTTACGTCATTCGCCATATTGAAGAAAGTCTCACAAAGACAATCCAGGTAATCGTTAGACCGCCACAAAACAAAATGGCCCTGTTTTTGAAAATGTCTAGTCATAATATTATACGACGGCTTGTACAATAAGATTGGAACACATATATTAGAATGTTTTGGGATACAAGGCCCTTACACTGAAACTTTGTGAAATTTTTTCAAGTTTTTTAAAGAATTCTCGTCTGCACGCAAAATGTAATATTTTTAATACGGTCTATCGTGAAGCTCATTAAGAATTTGTACAAACAAAAAAAAAAACAAAGCTCTTAATGTTCAAAACTTTAAGCATATCCTGAGGAATATATCAAAATTATAACGAGGTTGTAGGTAAATCTATTTAAACAAATTTTATTCTAAACAGTCTTATAGCCGCATAGTCGATGTGCTTTGAAGGCCAGCACAACAATGATGGTCCAAAGTATTTAAGTCAGTCCCTTGTCTGTTTGAGATGTCGGTTATTAAATTTTGCAAACTGTTTAGTAGAAATATTGCCTAGTGTTTTGCATGCTATTGAAATGACAGTCACAAGTTGTTGATAGCTTATGAATATGACGTTATTTTTCTATGACAACTATTCTTCTCTGAGCACCCATAGCTGTTGATGTTAATGTTGAAGAAGTTTGAAATGTTGAAATATTTTGCCGTTTGTACAGTGGGGCTGCACCTGAGTGCAGGTTTTGATCCGTTACATGTTTAGGAAGACAGATATTATCGTACGTTGTATCGGCATGCATATGTTAATTGATAAAATAATAAACAAGTTTGTTTCTTAAAATATAGTTGTCTTATTTCTCAGCCCTTTTTTATAGTATGGTGAGGAGGGGCAAACGAGCGATCGGAGCCTTACGACTTCCGACGCCCATTAACATCAGCATAATTATGCCGATGCGTTGCCCTCCTTTTCACCTCTCCCCAATGGTCCAACAGCTACTCACAAAACGCACATAACGCGACACCATAGGTGTCAATTTACGACGGTATCAAGTGAGCGAGAGGTACCTCGCCGGCCCAATTCCGTTGCACTGGAGGATGTAGTTTCATGCACCATGCATGATCTACGTAGCATGGCACTACGTCTTGCTTAATGGGGTGAGGTTCCCATCCTCGCCCCTTGCCCCGTGCGCAAAAGCGCCGCCACTTTTTGCTCTTTTGCCCCCTCTTCTTATAAGAGGGGTACTAGGAGCGGCACCTCCTCCTGATCTTTAGTCCCCTTTTCTTATAGGAGGGGTACTAACAGCCGCCATCTCCTCGGTTCAATCGGCTTCGCCCAAGGTGTCTCGGATAACCCCAGGCTACTGAGCCCCAACGCCACTACAAGGCTTGGGTGGTGGGGAAGTGATTTTCTCCTAGCCGAATCTCGCATGTGGCGGCTGTCCTTATTGAGACAAAGTAGGTATAGCGCACATGTCTGTGCGCAGAGGCAAGCGTCTGGTCGCCAACTCTTATTCCGATAGGACGGCAGTCGGTCTACCAACATAACCGGAGGATGCCTTAACGCGGACCCCAAGGAATAGAGGTGTGACACCTATAACTTACTTTTGGACTATCATTAGAAGTGAAAAAATCGTAATGAAACTTGTTGGTCCGCCACGAACCCGAATCCGGTCCCACGGACGGAACCCACGGTTCCGAACTATGATAAGCGTCTAAACTAGGCAAGACCAGGTACATAAGTCATCCCCACCGTGGTTCAAGCCTTGTCGTGGCGGTGCCTTAGTAGCCTAGAGTGAGCCCAGGCAAAGCCAAATTGAACCGAGGGGGGACCTTTGCACCCCTCTTATAAGAAGAGGGGGCTCAAAGATCAAGAGGAGGAATCGCTCTCGGTACCCCTCTTATAAGAATAGGGCACTTAAGAGCAACAGGAGGTGGCGCTTTTGCGCACGGGACAAGGGGCGAGGATGGGACCCTCACCCCATTGCACTATTCCAAAGACGGTGGGGTTGTCCTGTAGTGCTGGGCAACCTCATCTGTGGAGGTGGAGTTGGTCCCTTAGGGGGCTGACTAGCCGTCGGGGTGCCTTGATGATTGTTGTTCCGAGGCACCTCACCAAAGGCGGCACTGTTGGCACTCGTGGTTGTTTTTGTGGGCATTCGGCACTATCATGTCCACCCAGGGCCAAAAAAAGGTACATAAGTAATACAATACAGTGGTATCACTTATATACCTGGCCTAGCCATGAATGCTGTAGTAAGAAAATGTTTTTTTAATTGCAAAAACATTTATTAACTTTACAGGGTGTTATTTAATACACAAGTGTAAAAGCTTATTCGAACTGGTCTCCATTGCTGGTAGGATCAAACTGAGTTATTGAACATGGTTTTATTAAGGGGCTTAACTACCTTCTCAAGAGTGGAATCTTACTTTCGGACAGGATTTCTTCGAATTCTTTCCCTTGCTGCTTTGACAACATTCGTACGAACACTACGCGGACGGCCAGGTCTCTCTCTGTTGCAAACACATGCAGTTTCATTGCACCTATTAATAGCCCGGTACACGAACTTTTGTCTCATACCAAGTGTATGGAAAGTTTTACGAAATTGCACTTGATACCATACCTACTCAGTGTAATGCGATCACAGCGATTCTGTTCACCTAATCACCCCACTCCATCTTAATATCGTAAAGTATTGTAAAATGTATTGGCGCCCAAGTGAGAAAACACAATGAACAATCGTATAACAATGGTAGACTGTAAATTGAAATGCAATATCTTTTATTGTAACAGTATTTATGGCCAGACTAAGTACATATATTGTGTTGGAATGGAACGCAAGTAGGACGTCATAGGGAGCCCCTCCTAGCAAACATTTAAGTTGAGACATTTATTATTGTATAGGACTTGGTGTCTTCACAGATGATAGTGAAAAAACCCGATAAAACAGTAATATTTACGAGAAATTCTAACAGTGCAGAATCGCTTGGAAACCTCTCGCACCATTTGGTTTACATAGACAACGTTCAAGTGACGTCATTATCTTAAGAAATAGGGCTGCTTCATGGTGGCACGGCTAAACAAGGAAACTCAGTGGCGTGACAATAGGTATAGCAACGGACCCCCTGATAGGGAGACGACAGAGGAGTACGCCGATACTTTACGGCGCAGCATGTTCATCAGTGGTGTATATAATCCCCCAATTTAACGGCTTCATTCGGGCCAAACAACTCTGCAACAGCATTCACTTATTAGTCCTACATGTTGTACTAGGTGTTATACTAGTGTATTATTTATATAAATTAGGTTTGTTAGCACGGGTCCGTGGAATTGTTTAAATTGGTAAAAGTGGTGCGTGGCAGCTTCAAGTTTAAGAAATGGTGCCCAAGAGCTGTGTCGTCTTAGATGAGATAACGAGGAGCTGAGGAGACGAGAGGAAATAAGGGAGAGATGATTCGGAGCTGCGTAACGATTTTGATTGTACTGAAAACATATTGTTTAATTCACCATAATAGGTAATGCATGGAAATACTCCGAGAATACTGTTAAAACTTGTTTCTCCTAATTACACATATTATGGTATTTTTAATTATTAATTTGCTGTTGTCACAAATATATCCACTTACTTAGCAGGGCGACATTATCCCATAGCAACAGCTTTAAAATAAAAAGTAGGAAAAAAAAGTAAAGAAAACCTTTGAGAAGTATCACCTTGTTATAAAATAAACATGCTGTCATTTTTGTCACCTGCCAAATACATCGCTGAATAATTTTTGTGCTTTCATCTCTGCTAATTGAATGAGGGAGACCTTTTCGAATTTCTTACCGGTACTTTAAGAAAGCGGCCTGAACATGAAACGATTTAATTCCAACGATTCAAGCTTGGTTAAGAAATCAAACCCAACGGCCAAACCGATGCAAAAGGATCAGGGACAAGAGGAATCTGTACACGGCGAGGACTCTACGTGTTCTTGTGTGTCCAGGTGTGTGCTCAGGTTCACAGAGGACTGCGTCGCAGCATAGGATGCCATAGACAGTCCTATGACGGCGAGAGGTCGTCTTGGTTAATAGAGATGGAAGATGAGAAAGCTATCTTTGTCTATAATCTCGCATGTGCATTGCGCTAAGAGAAATGAATGAAAAAAGAGAGGGTGAACAGTATCTGCTGTCTCTTTCGATTATCTATCTATATTATATACATATATGGTCGTAGTACTCCGGATGTATGACTTCTACATGTCTTTGATACAATACCATTATCTTGAATGTTTCTTCGCGAGGAAGTACATTTTACGCACCTCCACCAGTCGTGACCCCTGGGGATACGTGTGGCGTGCAGAGTCTCGCGAATAGCCAATGAACCTTCGCGTCTCTTCCAATTAAATTAGAATTTCTTACTTATTATAAACTCAATTGTGTTAGTTTCATTTGGTTTAAAAAGTACGTCTAATAAAAATCCTGAATGTAATATTCATTTATTTGTGGATAGCCCTTTCTTTTACGATAATTTTAGAAAAGGCTATCGGGTAGTTTGATAAAATTGTCAACTTGTTAATTTGACCTGTCTGCATGTGATATGCAACTTATCAAGTCCCACAACTTGATAACATTTGAGTATGGTGGAGTGGACGTGTTCAGCACACGTAAGTTTGTACTTTTGTTTTCTAATTTCTCGTAAAGTTTCTTTATGGTTTACGTCCGGTATAATTCAACGCTCACTCAGTTGACGTATACCCGAGGTTCATACCTTCCCCACCATAGTTCAAGCCTTGTCATGGCGCTTAGTAGCTAGGGGTGAACCCAGGCGAAGCCAATTGAACCGAGGGGGGATCCAGGCGAAGCCAATTGAACCGATGGGGTTTTTGTAGGTATTCGGCACCATCATGTGCAGTGAGTCCCATACACCAGTGGACCCTCAGGGCCAGTAAAGGCACGTAAATGCGTCCACGCGTCAAAAAACGAAAGGATTAAATTTTATATCAATAAATAATGAAATGGGTTCTGTACTTTTGAGACATGAAATAAGAAACTAACCAAGTGTGAGCCAGTCTCGCACACCGAGGGTTCGTACTAACGCGTCCCGCGGAATAATGTCAAACATAAAGTATGTTTGTTTTGACATATAACTTTGTAAGAGGTAGTACCATGCTGCATTGCAGCAGAATTGGGAGCGTCATGACCGGGTGGTACCTCTTGCTCACAGGATACCGGCGTAAAGTGACATTTTCGGTGTCGCGCTTCGTCCGCTTTGTGAGTAGCCGGTAGCCCATTTTGGGGAGATGACGAGAAGCGCAGCGCATCGGCATAATAATTATGGATGTCGGTAGTCATAGAAAGGTTCCGATTACTCGTTCGTACCCCTATGGTATAAAAAAACATAATAATGCATGTTTGTTGTGATAAATTATGTTTTTATGGAAGGTACTCTGATGGCTCAATAAGGCTCCGCAACCCCCACATCGAGTTGATGGAGAGGGATATATTATATCATTTGGTGTTGGACAGCGCCGCGTTTGACTTCATGGAAATGTTCGGAGATGTCAAGGTTGGTTCGAGCACTTACGATTACAGATTACAAGAAATCGATTTTAACAAACAGACAAGATTTACATTCGTATTTTCTATTTAATTACATTCTTATCCTTTAATATTGAATTTTAGCGTTAAAATACTCTACTAAGGCGTAACGTGATGATGACGCCACAGTTTGCAAAACAAGACTCATCACATGTCAAATGTCATCTATTCGCTGGTTTGAATAACACATAATGGAGGTGGCGGCTCTTTGTACCCCTCTTATAAGACGAGGGGACTAAAAAGCAGTAGGAAGAGCTGTTCTTTTACCCCTCTTATAAGAAGAGGGAACAAAAGAGCAAAAGATGGCGGCGCCTTTGCGCTCGGGGCAAGGGGTGAGGATGGGAACCTCACCCCATTGCACTGTCCCAATGTCGGTGGGGTTGTCCTGACAACCCCGTCTGTGGAGGTGGCGTCGGTCCCTTTAGGGGATAACTCGCCGTCGAGGTGCCCTGGTGTTCTGCTGTTTCGGGGCACCTCACCAAGGGCGGCACTGATGGCACTCGCGGTGGTTTTTGTGGGTATTCGGCACTAGAATGTGCCACGAGCCCCACACACCACTGGATCCTACACAGGGCCGGTGAAGGCGCGTAAAGGCGTTTCCCCGCGACAACAACAAAAAAGCAATAAAAGATAGAGAAGTCATAGGCAAGGCTACGGCGGCGATTGTCCGTACTGTTTAACAGCGAAGG
>JAFELO010000018.1:192016-221665 GCA_017140195.1 Eumaeus atala | reverse complement strand
GTAGACGTATTCGTCTATGACTTCGAGAATAGCACCATCGACGTTGACCGGCCTAGGGAGGACGTGTTCGTCGAACATTACCTGTTTCTGTTCCAAGTGCATCCTAAGGCCAATATGCCGGGAGGATTCATTTAGGCTATGCAACATTTCCTGCAAGCTCTCCAACGATTCGGCCAACACAACGATATCGTCGGCGAAACGAAGATGTGAGAGGTACTCGCCGTTAATATTTATGCCGCATTCTGGCCAGTTTAAAGTCATAAAGACGACCGGCCAGCTAGACAGAGAAGTCTTATTTGAATTTGGCGTGCTTCCCTTCTCTATCTACATCATCATTATTGTTGGATACTGCTTCACTGCTATAGTGTAGTGTTCACGCGTTTACAAAGTATGTAGTCAACTGCACTATCAAGCTTATTGATTCGTTTATTAAAAATACAAAACACTATTATTATTTTCAACGAGTGCCTTTGTTTGCTTAACAAGATTACAAGTATAGTAACCCTGGAGAGTTATGACGAAAAATATCCAGATTTTCAAAGAATTACATTTTCCTCAACAATAAATTATTGAAGCAGATTCAGCAATTTGATATTATGCGAATGTTGCTTGCATTTTGATTTTTGAGACAGCCCTTTCAGCCAAATAGGCAGTATAGACGTTTCGAAAAGACGCACCTGCACTGGCTGTTGAGCTACTTTCGATGCTGAATCTAAATACTGAAGATGCTTCACCTCCAGTTCGTGTGCTTGGGTGGCACGTCGAAATGTGTCGAGCGGTTTGCGTACAGCGTGATGGAAAATATAGGACAGAAACTGCCCCTCGGCACCACGCTGCAGGACATCAGTCGCCTCTCCCGTCGATACTCCATGTATAAAGTGGGCCCTGTACTGGTTATCAGCGTGAGTAGTACACATTAGACACGTAAAATATTAATAGTCCTTCAAATGGAATGTAGTCGGACTGTAGTTGCGAGCTAACCGTCGCCGGTACGACCGGAGAGGAACCTCTCGCTCACATGACATAGCCGTGAAGTGTTTCGTGGGGTTTGTAACCGGTGGCCCAATGGTGGAGAGGAGGAGAGGAAGGCACCCTTCTCCATGATAACGGATGACGGACGGACGGACTTTCTTCATGACATGGAGCGGACGAAAATACGGATGTCTATGGGCGGTGGTAGTCGTTTGCGGGAGGCAATAAATATAAGAAAATGAGTTTAAAAACGCTGAAGCTGCTAAGATGGCTATAAGCTTGATTTGTATGATATATATATATATATATATATATATATATATATATATCATATGTATGTAGAATTATTGCTTGGTCTAACCCTTATTCCCACCACTCTAGGCTGGTGCATCTAGGGTAGACAAGGATATGCTTGTCTGACAATGGTATGATTCGTCGGTGGTTATATCAAATGAGTCCATCGCCAGTAACTCGGCTAGCCCGGGACCCAAAACGTGACTTTTACCGATATCTGCCAGTTTCCGAGGCAAAAAAGTGTTAGACCGGTGCATCGCGGGCAAGTCAGCGGTGTATCGCCCACCGCCTGCACGCGGCACATCTTGGCCTTGAACTCATTACATTCATTCTTGTAATTTTTTTTAAGAAATGTCTATATATTTTCAGCTATTTCTCATCACCTCAGTCCTTTTAAAGTTAATTGTTAGTTTAAGTTTGTCAGTTAATGTATTAGAGTATTGCTTCTTTTATTCTAATTTGTTTTGAGTGCAGCATGGGATCGGTATACCGTCGGTGGGTATTGTGCTGCACGAGCTGATAAAACTAATGTACCACGCTAAAGTGCGGGAGCCCGTGTTCTTCATGACGGGCACCTGTGGCGGAATTGGGCTCCAGGCTGGAACGGTGGTCATCTCTGATCAAGTGGTGGATGCCGAAATGCATAGCGACATGGTGACTGTAAGTATGATTTTTTTCTTTTGTATACAAATCAAACAATCTCTTGGATACCAAATAAAAAGCTTACAGGTTATCTGGAAATAGGAAAGTTATGTTAGTTAGGTAGGCCTTGACTGATTCCTCAGGGATCAAAATTCGATTTCAATAAAAAAAACATATCATTGCTGTCGCGTTTCGTGCAGTTTGTCAGTAGCCGGTGGTCACCACCGGCTACTGGATGAAGAGCAGAACGCATCTGCATATGCAGATGTTAATGGCCGTCGGTAGTCACCAAATGGCACCGATTTCTTGCATGCCCCTATGATATAAAAATCTTGTATTGGGTACCGATCGACCAAGTTATGTAACTGTACCATCCCTTTTCAACTTCATTTTCATTCAACTATACTTCTGAATGCTTCATTCAATCCCAATTATGTCAACGAACATTATTACAAAAAAAAGAAATGTGAAGACATTGTTAACAGGTAGTTCTTGGTAAATGTGTGCGACGCCCAGCTAAAGTGGACAAGAGCTTGGCGCACAGTCTGCGAGACCTGGCTGACGAGGCAGACCCCTACGAGACCGTGCTCGGGAAGACCATGTGTACTCTCGACTACTATGAAGGTATCACCGGTATTTACACAGCTCATAGGTCGCTTTCATTGTTGGTCGGCGTATTCCTTACATAGAGATATTATACACAGAGAAGGGATGCCATAGGCAGTTATTTTTATTTTATTCAAAATGGTACAGAAACAGACAATAGATCAAGTATTACAGGACCCAGTTACAACTGTACACAACATTTCTATACAAGCTTTACTAGTAAAAGGAAAACAAGTAAAACAAAAAGTACGCGTGAAAAATGTAGCGACACTGTTATAGGTGTTATTCACAATATTTAGGGACTTGCAGATCCGATGTGACGATGTGGACAAGATAATTTTTGAATACGTCATAACTTTTGTGGAACATGTGAGAGTGGGAGCATATGGAGGTATAATTGTTACACGTTCTAAGAGTGGATGATTTTGGGAGACATTATTGTTGATATGGGGAATAGAAAACAAATGTGGATTACGCATAGACCGCGCTGGCACTTTAAAATTTATCTGATTAATTAGTTCCCTATCAATTGGTCCATTTATAATTTTGTGTAGCGTACACAAGCCGCTTAACCAATTTCTGCTCTCTAGGCTCATAATTTTATACTTTCGAAGTCGATCAACGTAGTGTTGTTATTTTAAGCTTTAGCCCTAACTTGGAACACAGCGCTCGAACAAAGCTCAATGTCAATTCTGTCAAGGTGTGTTCTATATACAGGTCCACACAGTTGAACAATATTCAACTGTACCTCTGACTAGACAGTAATATAAAGTAATTAGAGAGCTTTCTTGTTTAAAAGGGTTGGTATTCCTAAGCACAAAACACAGCATACGTCCAGATATGGTCAGAATGGGGTCTGAAAGAAATAGCTGAATCAAACATTACTCCCAGATCACGAACCACATTCACCCTATCCAAAGCGTATACACGTATACGATCCTTGATCGTATACGTGTAGTTGAATGGTCGTTTATTTTTGGTAAATGTTATTATTTGTCATTTTTTAATATTTTGTGACATAGCATTTTCATCACACCAGTTGGTAATTGTATATAAATCAATTTGAAGCTTACCGTAGTCACTGTATTTAGATATGCGTCCAATTTTTTTTAAGTCGTCTGCGTAAGCCAAACATTCACTGTTGATTTGACATAGCAAGGCATTAATAAATATTAGGAATAGAAGAGGACCTAGACCTCTGACGTTGGTATAAACGGCACCGATTCAAACCCGTTAAGTGTAACTAATTGAGGTCTATTCTGTAAGTAAGACGTGAGCCATCCATATAAGCTTCCCTGTATTCCAACATCTAGAACTTTAGACAATAGTATGACATGGTCAACACGTTCAAAGGCTTTTGAAAAATCCGTGTATATTGCATCAACTTGCCTTTTGCAGTTAAATGATTCGCACAAGTAAGTAGATTAATATAAGAGATTTGTGTTTGTTGAACGACCACTCATAAAACCATGCTGCTTTGGGCTTAACAGATGTTTCAAATGATTGTATAAATGACTATAAAGGTAAGTCTCAAAAATTTTTGCGAAACAGTTTAGTATATAAATTGGACGATAATTTGAGACATCTCCCTTATTTCCGGATTATATACCGGTGTGACCATGGCAATTTTCCAAAGTTCGGGGAATATGACTTCTTGTAAAGACTTATAGAAAATTATCCAGAGAGGTGTTACTAGTGCAGTTGCACAGCGCCATATAAATATAGGGGGAATACCATGAAGATCACTTCTCTTAGACAGGTCAATACTAAGCAGTTTATTTAGCAAGTCACTTTTAGTTATAGTTAATTTACCAATCGGACGATTTGATGAAGAACAATTTGTTGTGTAGGAATATGATGGCCCGGGAGCACAATAAACTGAGGAGAAGTAACTTGCAAATAGGTCAACAATATCTTTACCCGAGCTACATATCCTGTCTTGATGATAGACGCCGCTCGTACAGCTATTGGTAACACGTTTACTTTTTGTATAACGCCAAAACCATTTAACATTAGTCTTAAGGTCATCCTCAGAACGTTGAATGCAGGTTCCGAAACATTGTTTAATTAAGAGTTTCGTTCTTGCTGTCGGCACTGCGAACGTATCATAGTCTCTAGGGTTACCATATCGTCTAAATTTTGTGTGTGCTCTGTGTTTATTGATTATTATTTTTATTAAACCTTTAGAAAACCATGTAGGGTATTTGTTCTTTGAAGCTTTGGTTTTTGGGGTATGTTTTTCAATTATTAGATATACTTTATCGTAGAAAAACTTACGAAGTCATTGCACTTCAAGTGTAGGGCGTGTATGGACCCAGTCTATGTTAGCAATATCGTTTCAGCAGCTCTCATAATCAGGTTTTCTATAACATAGTTTCTGTCTAAATGAATTGTGCAGGAATTCAGCGCACGCAGTCGTGAATGAAATTTCAAAAGGAGGATGGTGTGAGTCACGACGACTGATTGGCAATGTTGGTGTTATATTTATTCGATCGGGATAGTCTCTTATGGCAAGATACAGAATTCAGCCGTTATGGTTAGTGATGTAATTTATTTGTTGAATTGTAGTGGACTGAAATATTTCATATAAGGACTTGGATTTTTCATTGGTATAATTCTGTGGACAGCCAGTACTTGTAGACCACATCACTTCACCGATATTAAAATTGCATAAGATAACAGACATGTGCTTTGATGAATTCTGAAGAATAACGTTACATTTGTTTAAGTAATCACTTACAAGCGCAGTGGAAAGGAATTCATGTAGGTAGACCACGTCTAAGTTTAAATGAAATTTGAACTCATATATCCTCTAGTTGCGAGGACTGCCACTCACTTTTTTGCAAAACCTGGAGTGTCTTAGAGTAAGCGAACAGTGGGGGGCCCACCTCGGTTCTTTTTAAATTGAGAGCAAAACTTCGAATCACGGTTCCTACGTACTACACAATACCTGTCATGAAAGAGTTCTGAAGATAGTACAGTGTCATCAAGCCACGTTTCAGTCAAGCATATTATATCGAAATTATTTCTGATTATTGTATTAAAAATTTTAATAGCTTTACTTTTCATACGTCTAATGTTTTGATAATATAATGAAAGATACATCTTAGTTTTTATATACCATAAGAACCTATAAATACAACTGCTTTTCTAACTAGATACGTGAATTTTTCACCCACACAAACTGATATCCATATTCCCTTGTTTTCTGGTGGGCTGATGCATGAAGTGATTTGTTTGACGGAGAGAGATGTTCCGACACATAAACAGGCTTTTTGAACCGGCAAAACCTAAGAGAGCTGTGTTCTCTCTTTCATTTTTGTTCAGCCTATTGTACCTGTGCACTGCAGTGTATTCATCCCGACTTCTTAAAGTCCGAAACTTTACAATTATGCTACGAGGAGTCTTACAAGCCTTGTTTATTTTAGCGACTCTCGTACATTTCACTATATGATCGTCTTTGAGATCATATCCTGTTACTTGCGAACATTGTTGAATGAGGTTCAGTAGATTCTCATTATGGAAATCAGATACGCCTTGTATCTCGAGGTTATTCTCACTTATTGTTGTTTTTAGCTAAGGCGTCGATAGTTGCCTTCATATCGTCATGTTTTTCGCTCAGAAAGTCCAGCGACTCACGAAAGTCCCTCAAATCTTTCTTGATTGGATCTAATTGGGTCTTCAAAATGTCAAATATTAACTGCGGAAGCTCTGTTTTATTAGCCCGAGAACTCGCTTGCTTATCGCCGATATGAGTGACTCTTTCTTAGAGCCGTAGCCTGCGGATGATGGTTGATATTCCGTTGGTTTCTTCCTGGTGGTGAACTTTTCTATATCAAATTCATAAATATTATGCACAGTTGTATCCTCATCTTTAAGATTCCTGACTGGGGTATTTGTGTATCTTTGTTGGGTAGACAAAAAAAAATCTCGCATATGTACTGAACAGAGAGAAATGAATGAAAAATGACAGAGTGTACTACATTTGCTGTCTCTTACGACTCAGACGGCCATGTTTTAGGCTGGCTTCCCTTCTCTATCTATATTATCTCTACGATTTCTTGCCGAAACCATATCTACCTCTCTCTCCTAGTAGTTGGACCAATGGCCGTCTTCAGTATTGCATTTACGGATTTGGCTGGAGATAAATATTGACGTTAAAATTCTAATCATTCAATCGATTAATGTGGGGCACATACAATCGACGAGTATGAAACGTGCGCTCCATTGATATGTTCCGATGTTTTAGTGGTTTCTCTGTGGTGTGACAAGTCCTCGTAAGTTTATGTATAAAGATCCTTTCAACGATACCACACATTATGGGGAAGGTGAAATAACATCGAAAAAGCATCTCCACTTTACACTTAGGGGAGATATCTTAAAAGAAGATCTTTTTAAGGTTTGCCACTTTGTCGGCGTGTATATGCCAGATTACAACTTTCAAGTCCCAATAGTTTTTGAACGAAACTGCATATATATGAACGGATGGTCTGGCGGAACTATAATTCCTTGTTAACTACGGAATTCTAAAACGAGTACTACATTTTCATCATCATGGTCCGGCTACAGTGCATGGCGCTAAATCTTAACAACGACATCTGTTGTCGTTATAACTCAGTGTAAGCGAGTACTCTTTGTGCTATTAGTGAAAGTGTTTGCCCAAAGGTCAGGGCCGCACGGATGGGGCCTTCTGCGACTTCACGGAAGACGATGAGGTCAAATATCTGCAGTGCCTCCGCATGGCGGGCGTGGTTAACATCGACATGGAGTCCCTGGCCTTCGCAGCCATCACTCACCATGCGGGCATCAGAGCTGCTGTGATCAGTGTGGCGCTATTGGATAGACTGAATAAAGGCCAGGTTAGAAGCCTTAATGAGTCAACAGACTCGATCTCTGGATCGATTGGTAAGAGTCCCACAAATTGACATAAGAACGGGCAAGGTAGTCTGGCAGGTAGTTGGAACCATCTCACAACTCAAAAGATCCAGCCTGCAGATTGACACGTGTAGAGGACAATATATGTTTTAAGTCACAATGTCCCATTATAGTCCTCAATGAAAATGGGATACTTCTTCAATAAATACCAGGATCGTCGAAGTTTTCGCTACCTGTTGTGAAATACTTCCACGATCATTATCACGTTGTGTCTCGTGAGTACGCAATGTGGTTTAATCCAAATAGGCCGTACAGATGCTCACAAACCTCTCGCTACTCAAACGTGCATCATTTCACATGTATCGGCCTACTGTTCTCCTCCCTATGCTATGCTCAATGAGTGACGAGCCGCATGAAACACAACACCACAGCCTGGCACTTCGGAGCGGTGTGTCCACTGGTCGTCCGTGCTCCAACTCGCCTGCAGCACAGCGTGCACTTTAAAAAAGTTATAGTACTTTGCTCGTTTGCCCCCCGCAAACGAGCAGTCGGAGTCTTTTTACGACTACCGACGCCCATGAACATCCGCATAGTTAATATGCCAATGTGTTGCTCTCCCTTCCTCCTCTCTCCAATGGGCGGCGGGCTACTCACAAACCGAACGAAAGGCGATACCGAAGGTGTTACTTTACGCCGGTATCATGTGCACGTGTAATGTGTTACTACATTGCCAATTCTTACTGTCGCATCCAGCACTGGTGCATCTGGTACTTTTGTTGCAGATCCACACTCCCAGAGGCGTTATAGATGACTGGCAGGAACGGCCCGTCAAGCTTGTGTGCCGATATGTTAAATGGTCTGTAGCTTAACAAACTCTTATGTATTTTAACATTTCCTGTACACGGGATATTCGATTGCATAATGTACTCAAGGTTTTAAATCTTTCCAATTAATGTGTCCTTTAAAATTGTAAGTAATTATGTATTTCGATTCATTTAATGAACACCAAAATGTTCTCCGCAGTGTAGGTAACCATTTATTGCTTGCTACTGCCACCAATGTTGATCCCGTGATTACTTGGACTTAATATATTATTTAGGAAGAGGTAGTGCCATGCTGCATACATCCTTCTATGCAACGGAATAGTGCAGGCACGTCCGGGAAGTAACTCTCGCTCACTTGATACCTGCGTCAAATGAGAACATCGCTGTCGCGTTTCTAGCGGTTTGTGAGTAGCCTGGCCCATTGGGGGTTTGGATGATAGGAGGGCAACTCGTGTGCGTAACAGTCATCAGAAGGCGCCGATTTCTCGTTTGCCCTCTTATCATATAAAAAAAATATTTTATCTATAATAAAAATCGCAAACACCTTATATTAAAATTTTTAAATATATTTTTTTTGTCTAGTATGCGTAATACATCCTTGCAATACTTAGCGGAGGATTTGGTTGACGTGGTGTGACAAGTCTACAGGTTACTATAACTTAACTGAAACTTAGCACATAGTTACTCGAATAACACAAAAAATACACAAAAATCCTGAAATAAATAAGTGTTCCCTTAGGGGTTAATGTTGATACGCGTGAATTGTGGAACCAGAAAAATGTAAATCTGTTCTCTTAGGAGTCTTCAGAATAACGGCTCGGCAGCGGAAGGGGAAAGTCCTCGGGTAACACCAGCGGTGTAAGATGACGCCCCAGGAGTCTCCGACTCGACACAAAATGCCAAGAAACCTGTTGTGTGTATTACATAGCAATTTCAACAAGAACCTTGAAGTTATTTAAAACAATTTTATAGCTGGGGGGTGGGGGGGCAACGAGCAGTCGAAGCCATTCTATCTTTACCAACACCCATAACGTCCGTATCATAGTTCTGAAGATACATTGCCCTCCTTTCCTCCTCCCCTCAAATGGTCCACCGGAAATTTTAACCGTACTAAATACGACGTGACTGTCACTGCGCGGCGGTGTCATGTGAGCGATGTGCCCCTATCCGTGCCGCCCCATTCCATCTGCAACGCATCTGTAAGTCTGTCTCACAAGTTATCCTACTAACACCAATTGCAATGAATATGTTTAATTTTCGTAAAATTATAACACGCAACAGTATATCTACGAAAGTCGACGCGCCGCTAAATACGTGACTTTCAAAACTAGTTTCCGGTGCAAATGATTTTCAAGGTCTGCGGCACACGCAGTTGATGTGAAGCACTCGACACCAGCTCTGCTTCTTTAGCATCAGGCCATTGTGTTTTATCACTTTTCACGCAGGTTCTCGGACTATATTGCAAGCTTACGTTAACTGTTAAATAAAAATATTCATTTTATTCTTAAAACATTATTTTATTTACCTTCTAGTGATGTGAAACATCAGGTATTTTGTCTTGTTGTTGGCAGTGGATGGAGCAAGCTAAGTTTGAAATGATTCATGTAAAGTATTTACAAAACTATTGAAATATTAAGTTTGTTTGTGAAATAGATGAAAAAGAGAATTAAAAATTGTGACTAATTATTTATACTACGTATATAAACATATCGATGGAGGAAAAAAAACCCCGCTACTTACTTACTATTTTAAAACTAGTCCGATATACAATATTTATAAACGGGTCTACTAAAAAAGTAAAAAATCAAAATACCAGGCGAATGCATGAGTTAGTTCAGTCTTTATAACGTATATAGAAGCGCAAGATTTGTAAATGATAAATAAAAGTTGAAACTATACATGAGCTTGTTGTAACTACACGTTAAACAAGAGCATGTTGTAACAGCATAAAATAGTTGTACCTATATGAGCTTGTTGTAACTAATTATAACAATATGAGCATGTACTAAGTAAATGTGCTTGTAGCTGTTGTTCATTGTAACATTGTGATTGCTGTAATTATATTAGCTTGTAAATAGACGAGTTATTTGTTAAAACTCGTGTATTTACAAGCTAATATGATAAACTTCATGATTTTGTTGTAACGTATAAATGTGACCATGGTGTAACACAGAAAGGTTATTGTTATTGAGTGGGCGGCTTAAATTTATTAGCTTATTATCACTACACATAATGTAAGTACATGAACTTATTGCAACTAAATGAGTAATTGAACTAGTTGTAGTGGAACGACAAGAGCTTGTTGTAACAACACGAGTTCACTGTAGCAAATGGCGATATGAGCTAACTATTTCTTCAGCTGGAGGAACTTCATGAGGGCGTCGTGTATGAGCCGCGGACTGGCCTCGCTGTCGGCGGTGTACCTCACGCCTCTCAACGCACCGTCCTCATTCCTCACCACTCCGTACTCCCCGACGATGAACCCGTCAGGTGTCCTCTCCTCCAATCTATACTTCCTAAACTGGCGCCCCTCCACTACGTAACCCACTTTGCAGTTCTCCTGTTTGCAATTCTCTTGGCTCGACTGTCGTTCGCCATGGCTTTGGCCGTCAGTTATTACGCTATCTTTTTCATCTACTTCGTAATTTTTCTCCGATAAATATTCGGTTATCGGCTTCTGTGGGATAATCTGTGGTGTGCTGGAGCCGAACGTTATTGGTGTCGTGTTGATATCTCTGTTGGAACTGTTCTCGTCTGCTGTTTGTTTCCAGGATGTTGGACTCGGCTGCGGTTCACCGAGATGAAGTGATGCTGGTTGACTATAAAATTTTGCAGGTTCACTGTATATTTTTGCCGGTTCACTATATATTTTTGCAGGTTGACTATATATTTTTGCAGGTTCACTATAAATTTTGGCGGGTTCACTGTAAAACTTTGCCGGCACGCTATACACTTGCGCCGGTTGACTGTACACTTTTGCGGGTTCACTGTAAAAAGTTTGCAAGTCGGGAGCGCGATTTGAATTCACATAACTGTTGGGATCATTTAGGTTCTCCTTAACCATATCGTGTAGTACATTGAAATTAACCGTAGTCAATTTATATGTAGCCTGTGATCGTTGTGTCGAGTCCTGTAAGTAGCGTTTAGACGAGTAGGAAAGGGGCACAGATCTGGCTAAGGGCACGTCTTCATCGTCATCAGCTTTGTCTATAGTTGTTTTAATTTCTGATTCACTCGGTACATTATCGCTTTCTTTACTATCTATCTGGAACGAACGATTTTCATTAAATTTACTCAGGCCTTTTTTTGCTTGCAGCTGTTTTATGAATTCTAAATTTGCACCGGCCAAGGTTGGTGGTATATCTGTATGTTTTTCAAATTCAACTATAGTCGCTATGGTTGACGAATCGAAGTAATCGCTAGCGACAGTGGTCTCGGCTGCTTCGAAGGTGGTGGGGTTTTGAATTTCATAATTATTGGGTGCTGGGGATGAGTTTGTTAATGACATGTCGTCAAATGATATTCCTTTACCTCTATCAACTGCAATGGACGAGGTAATCCTCACCGATATAATTTGTTCATTTTGGTTCGAAGGCTGGTGCTTGGGTATACTTTGAGCATCGTTGAATTGTTCGCTAGCACTGTTGAGATCTGCGATCTGTTTCACGTGCGCGTCGTCTATGGGTTTCGAAGTTACCGACAAATATGGCAAGATCTGAAAAGGAAGAAAAGTCTATTTAACATTTTGTTACCCCCTTTTAAGATGGAGTTTGGAAGGGCTGTTGGACAAACACATGTGTAGACATCGAACCGTCCACAGACCGCGTGAAGTAAAGTAACTGATATTTGTGAAATAACGAGTAATGTGCAATAAAGTTATTAATGACTTAAGACACTTTAATCTATTGTTTATACAATGATATTCTGTTTTTGGAGCAAGGGGCGAGGATGGGAACCTCACCCCATTGCACTGTCCCAAAGTCGGTGGGGTTGTCCTGTAGTGCTGGGAAACCCCATCTGTGGAGGTGGAGTTGGTCCCTTAGGGGGCGACTAGCCGTCGAGGTGCCGTGATGTTTTATTGTTCCGGGCACCTCAACAAAGGCGGCATTGATGGCTCTCACGGTGGTTTTTGTGGGTATTCGACACTATAATGTGCCGCGAGCCCCACACACCACTGGACCCCACCCAGAGCCAGTGAAGGCACATACATGCTTTTCCCCGCGTCAACAAAAAAAGGGACCCTATCTGATCACGGTCTGGTTTCAATGGAAGTAATTTTGTGGTATACCTTTTTAAATAAACAATAATCTTCATACTTGGTTCATCCAGTAAAGGGTTTGGTGGTAACTTACACAAAAGCTTCCTTTTAGCAGTGGAATAATAAACGACGGTGATAATACTGAATATATTGAGATTACTTCTTATAAAAGTATAACGCACACTTAGCGCAATAACAATAATTTACGCCACGTAAAGAGATAAACAACGCCAAGTTATTGTGCTACAAGTTTGAACTTTCGTATTTAGCAGGTAAAAATACTTTGATCCCGATACATGGTGGCAGCTGCGGAGCGCTGCCCCGTTACTTCCTACCTCAAATTGTTTGACACAATATAATATCGCCTCTTGAACGTTTCATGTAACATGTATGCGAAGTAAATGAGAGATTCCTTTTAACCCATCTGGGTTGCTCTACTTTTTTTATAGAATAGGGAGGCAAACGAGAAATCAAGACCTTTTTACGACTGCCCATGCCCTTGAACATCCACACAATTACTATGCTGACGCGTTGCCTTCCTGCCTCCCCCCCAATGGGCCACCGGCTACTCACAAACCGCACGAAACGCGACACTGAAGGTGTCACTAAGGCGGTATTATCTGAACGAGAGGTACCTCCCCGGTCGTGCCGGCCCCATTCCTTTGCATAGGAGGATGTAGTGTCTTGCACTATGTATGGCACTACCTCCTCCTATGCGACATGGCACTACCTCTGCCTAAATAAGATTTTATTTGTTAAATGCTTATTTTATCCCCGCCAGTGGGCCACAGTAAATCCACAAACTGCACGAAACGTGACAGCAGCGCTGGCAGCAGTCTCTTTGTGGCAGTATCACGAGCGATAGATAGGTACTTTCCAAGTCGTGCCGGATGATCAGACTGCATCTTGGTACTTTTTAGAATATTCTTTTTGGGGTATTCGGGCTCACACAATCAAAACGATCAAGGCGATGGCACAGCTTGACGCTGGTGTGATTAACAATAAAAAGTTTTTTATGTTATTCCTGACTACCTTTATGTAGGGAGGGCAAATAAGAAATCGCAACCGACGTCCATAGACATCTCCATAACAATTCTGAAAATTCGTTGTCTTTCTTTCCATCTAATTCCGATAAGTAGTTCTAGCGTGAAAGAATAACAAACACACATACAAAACTGCGCTTTTACAATGTTGGTAGCAGTAATTTACTTCATTTGTAATACTATGTATATTCTAGTGACGTATATATTAAGCGGAGCGGAGGAAACAGTCCAGCGAAGCCTGAGCAACGACGGGCGCCTGTCAGTGACCGTCAGGCCTGGTGACCTTGCGGCCTAGATTCCGGACTGGACTACAGACCAGATAATTCAGTTCATATTCATATTTCAGTTCATACAATATCATTGCTTAAGTGAGCATTTATGTCAACTATATATTTAATTCTTTTTTATAATAGCATAGAGGGGCAAACGAGAAATTTGAGCCTTTTAACGACTACCGACGCACATGGACATGTGCATAATTATTATGACGATGCATTGCCCTCCTTACGTCCTCCCTCAATGGGCTACCGCCTATTCACTCACCGCACGAAAAACGACATCGAAGATGTGACTTTACGTCGGTGATATGTTAGCGAGAGTTATCTCTCCGGTCGTGCCGGTCCAATTCCTCTGCAATGTACCATGGCACCACTGACCACTCCACCCGTGACCATGGTTGTAAAGCTCCTGAAACCACTGCCTAGTTAAATAATTGAATAAAATACAATCATTTATGTACAAGTATTTATTATAGATCTTTCTATTCAATTCAAAATGGAAAAGTAATTTTAAAAATTCACGCAAAAACTACAGAACGTATTTGTCTGATACTTGGCTCTTTAGATTTTACCATGATTACACTTTCATTAAACCATGGGATAAATAACATACAAATTTTATTCCGAAAAACATGAATGGAACCTCTGTGAATGCATTAACGCGGGCAAAACTGCGAGAAGAAGCCACAGCTAATTTTGAGTTATATTACTTTGGGTCGGTTTATATATAACTATTAAAGTGTCAAGTAGTGACTATTTGAGACCTAATTCTAAGTACCACATAAATGCTCAAATATAGTATTTATTTCATCGGATTACATTAGTCGGACACACCTGTGTAACAGGAGTGTACTGTTTACTAGCGATCCGCCCCGGCTTCGCCTATTAATAAATTATACACTAAAACTTTCCTCGGGAATCATTCTGTCCATGGGAGTCAGTTCAGTAGATTTTGAGAAATTCGATCACATGCAGACAGACAGTTTTTGGGGACTTTGTTTTATACTATGCATACATGTACTGGTTTCGTTTCTAATTGGTGATCCGGAGTTTTAACAGGAACCAGCCCTTAATCTATCTGTATTCTGTACTCATCCACCCAGTTCTCTTAAAGAAAACAATAATTTTTCTCTCCAATGTGCCACCGCCTGCTCACAAACGGCACGAAACGCGAAAGCATAGCTCTTACTGTACCCACGCGACGACGATACTGTGCCTACGTTACGCGCCGAGTGTTCACTGTTCAAGACCTTACAACTTTGGCTGTCATCTTGATATTACGTGATTAAGAGATAGGTATGATAACAATAACGGGCCACAAATTGTGTATTACACGTGGTTTAACATTGTGTGCGTATTGTAGTGTGGGTTACCTTTCAATTACTTACAATAATAAAATGCGATGCATTTTATATAAAAATATTAGCGTTCTGCACTTCTACTCGTAAACTGTGCCTAATTTCATACTGCTCCGTTCACGCATTTTTTTCAAAAAGGGGTCCAAGGTGTTTGTTTCGCGTTTTACAATAATAATGTAGTCCGAGCCGAATTTCGGCTATAGAGGTGCGCAGTACATATTATAGTGCACAAGAATGTGCTGACACAACTGCACTCTATATTCCCTGATTCTTCTGTTCAGTCGGGGCAGCAGTCCGACACGACCGCAGAGAAACTAGCCGCTGGACCGACGGCTTAGCTTGCTCCCAAAGACACGGGACTGTAACATGTCCAGCATCCTAGCTCCGGACTGTTACTAGAAATTTAAAAATCCTAATAACACACACACACACACACATTACGTTTGACCCGACCCGGGATTCGAACCGCAGATCACACCATCACACGTCTGTGGCTGACCGTGCTTACCTCTAGATCTCTAAGCGGTTAATTAGTAGGTAACACATGTATGAAGCTGGTGGTACAAAGTTTCTTTCCAAGAATTAAAATATGATAGTCAGATCTATTCTCAAATTTTAAAAAGTATATATGACTTAATCTTCCCACTATCTGATGCAGCGCACATCGCCTAGATGTTGTTGGCTGTTGCAATTGGTAGAGAGCCAAGTAGGGCTAGTAGCCAGGTTGGATACTTATCAGTTTTCTATAGCCGTAAGTAGGTAAGCGTGATGGTCGTGACCACGCTTAGCCACTTTAGACAGTTCCTGTGGCCTGTTTGCTATCCCAGAATGAGAATTGATCCAGTTCAGGAATATACGACAACCAGCTGTGCCCCGCAGTTGCTCTTGCTATTACTATAATTGTAAATATAGTTTGGAAGAAATCGCCGATGGTCAGCTTGTAGTAACGAAGCTTCTTCCAAACTGTAAATGCGCTAAACTCACCCTTAGGAGTATTTTTTTAGGTCTTGTTGCTAGGACAAATTTTATACTTTTAAAATACTCTCATGTTATACATTTTCGTGGTACACACTGTAGAAGATAATTTGTTCAAAAGCACATAAACATAGAGATTATGCAGGAGTAATAATTCTGAGCGGATATGAATTAAATTTATCTCACATATAGATTAAAATCGAGAATATCATGAACATTACTTTTTATTCCCAGAAAGTGGTTCCCTTGCGGTATAATCTACGCGGACGGCACGGCGTGGCACAGCAGCATTAATTCCTACAGCTAGTATCAAATGAGTTAAAAAAATGTGATCGGAATTTGTTAATAAAAAACGCAAACGCCCCAACGAATTATTGATCAATATCATCATCGGTACAGCAATAAAATCCATTACGCTCCTCCACTATAGTTTTTTACACGCGCCGAGATGTCGTCCAACATATCGTGTCATGTGTCCACTCCTTAAGTATCAGTTACATTGTTGTGTCAAAAAAGATGTAACGATTACCATCCCCATACCATGTACGGCTCTCCGGATTGTTGTTGATGAATTGAGCCAGTATTACTGTTTAACCATTTATTTTATTGCGAACTGTCACCGTTGCAATTCTTTCTTGTACTTTTGTTTATTCTTTGTGTCTATTCTGGTTAGTGCCTTCCAAGACTTAGGGCCGGTTTCACGTGTTTGTACTAAAGCCCCGGTCAGCTTATTAGGCACTTATGTTGCAAATAAGCTACAAATTTCGGTTTCACAGGTTAATGACAGTTAACATGAAGTATTTGTACGGTACTTAAGTTAAATAGCTAATAATATATTTTGTAAAAAAGAAACAAAAACAACAACAATACTCCTTACTAGGATTGTTCGTGTTGTCTAGAACATTTTAAAGTCTCGGAATGGAAAGTACCTGCGATAGGAATTCCTACCTACTCCAACTATTTTCTTCAGGTTAAATTCGTTTAGGGTCCCAAGACAGTGTTTTCATATCAAAGCGATCGTAGGGGTTGTCAAATATAATGCTGTGTCATAGCTGCTTTGTAGCCGAATTGAGCTGGCATGATCGGGGAGGTACACCGGTGGCGTGATGGTCCTGGAACTGCAGGAAACCTACAAGCTCGGGTGATCAATTGCGAGATGGGAAAAAACGACCATATCTGTGTAGCCTCCGATTTGGCTGTGTACAGATGTTAATGGGCGTAACCAAAAGGTTCTGCCGCGACTGCACATTAGCCTCCCTGTGTTATAAAAATATTTTACTGCGTTATACTAAATATGAATTAATTATCAAGACAGGATCAGAAACTTCAACGAATTAAAAGTGAATTGTTCGAATTATAACATGAAAATTCAGATCCTAGGCATCTGATATAAAGTTAAGGTCATCTACCCACACAAATATTCGTACTTAATTCTGTTGAGTGGCCCACTGTACTGTGTAGGTCACTATTTAAATTTTAAGGTTATATTTTCGTCGTACGAACTTGAACGTTTGTAGGAGTAAGAAATATTCTCGTTATTTTTGAAGTTATACGTCTTTTGGCGCCTTAGGGAAAAAATGATGAGAGCAAATTTTTACGATGCGCGTCACGAAAACCTCAATTAAATTTGAGTTTTTCAAAAAACGTAACATGCGTCATAACAAAACTTTCCATGTATTAAATACTTTTTGTCTATTGTTAGTGTCGCTTTTTCTACAAATCTCTGGGTTCGTTATTAGACAGTCGGCAAGGTCTCGTCACGAAACTTCTATTGACTTTCTTCTTATTCTCTTAACACCTTGGGCGAAGCCAGTTGAACCGAGGAGGGGGCTGCTCTTTGTACCCCTCTGTAGAAGAGCAAAAGGAGGCGGCGCTTTTACGCACGAGGCAAGGAGCGACGATGTGAACCACACTGTCACTGCTCACATCGTCCACGTGGTGGGTTGCACTGTCCCAAAGTCGGTGGGGTTGTCCTGTGGTGGTGGTCACAGTCCCCCTCCATGTGGAGGTGGCATCGGTCCCTTAAAGGGCTGACTAGCCGGGGTGCCACGATGACTTGTTGTTTCGGGGCACCTCGCCAAATGCGTCGCGGATGGCACTCGCGGTGGTTTTTGTGGGTATTTCTTTTGAACATCCACATGTTTTCTATGACGATGCGTTGCCCTCCTTCATCTTCTCCCCTACTACTGGGCTACTGGCTACACTTTACGGCGATATTATGTGAGCGAGAGGAACCTCCCCAGTCGTGACGGCCCAATTCCGTTGTATAGGAGGAGGTAGTGCCATGCATAGTACATGATACTATCTTTTACTACGCAGCATGGCACTACCTCTTCCTAAAATTAAGCACTATAATGTGCCGCGAGCCCCACACACCACTGGACCCCACCCAGGACCGGTGAAGGCGGGTAAATGCGTTTCCCCGCGTCAACAAAAACAAAGAAGAGGTTTACTTCGCTGGTGTCTGTCGGATTCTGCTGTAATGCAGCAATATCACAAAATACTTTTACGGAACTTGTCAAAGTTAGCAGGTACAAAATCTCCTTCAGTTATTAAGAGAATTCAGTCTTAAACATAAACACTTTCCTAATTAAAGCGATTAGATTCTGGCGAAGTGTTTTTTTTCTCCACTACATAAACATTTAACGATTATTGTAATATTGTTAAGTGATTAAGTAAAAGGCTGTGTGGCATCCAATTCATTTTCGTGGATGTTAATGGCCGTTGGTAGTCACCAAATTGCTCGTTTGTTATTCTATAGCAAAGAGGGGCTTTTTATGGGCTATGCTACAAAAAACTTAAAAATAGTTCATTGAAGCGAATAAGATTTTCCTTTTTATTTCCAGTAATTATTGTAATATCGTTGAACGTTGGTAGTATTGACATCGCCAGGGTGAGGTATGAGGAAGTGAGACCCGTTCTGTCAACTAGATTTAAAGTCACCATTACAATTACTTACTTAAAGATCACTTGGCGCACAAATCTTGAGAATATTTAATGAGGACACTTTTTTTGCGGCTGGAATTTCTAAATGACATTTAAATACTTGATTGTTTGGCGCCATAAACATTGACAGTTCAGTTTTTTTTATAAACGGTTTGCTTGGTATTTTTTTCACGGTGCATAATGTCTGATATGCATGCTGGTTATTTGAGATGGTGTTTATAAATCTACCCACTACTATAAAACTTGAAAAAGGTAATGGATAGCAGACAAAAAAATCACAGCTACCCACCTGCAAGCTCTACCCACGCCCCTACTCTCCGTGTGCGGAGTGAATCGCGGGAGATGCCCTATGCATCTCTTAATCTCAGACCATACCAGAAGGTTTGATCTACGGCCCTGTCCCCGACGTGTAGTTCACGACTCTGCAAGTTATTTAAGTGCCACATCGTCAATGCACTCTCTCCTTTCTCAGGCCTGACTTCACAGTCTCAGATCTCATCGCTTACGTCGTCAGTCCTTCCCCTCATCTTATAAGGGGGATACAAAGAGCACCTCCCTGAATTAGTAATCAATCTGGGTTGACCCCAGGTGACTGCGCCCCACCGCCACGATAAAGCTTAAACCATCGTTGGGAATCTCTGTCTACCCGGACCACGCTCACCCTGAGAATATTTTGAAATATAGCGGATGAAGTCGGAGAACGAATCAAGTAAACAATTCCGTTGCGACGATAGATAATATACAGATGGACATGCGGTAGCGTCTCCAGCCAACTTCGAAGCAACAGCACTGTGTGTGTATTTCCACGATTCCTAGTTATCAATGTACTAATGTCAGAAACCCAACATTTTTGTGAATGAATGACACTCTTATCAAGAGCCCAGTAGGTCACATTGAAAGTAGATATAGGAATGATGTGAGTCTTTTAGGCGTAGGTATACAAGGGAAAGAGTCTAAAAACTGAAAATGTAAATGGCAAAAAATCAATGCAATAGCTCTTAAAAAATACTGTGACGTGGATATAAAATACCATACACCTACAAGTAGGCATTAATGAACGTTTAAATACCAATAATAATGCAATACCACGATTTAATTTGTACTCTCAAAAATCGCCTTGAGTTTTGTTTGCTTTATAACGCGGATGCTATTTTAACTCGCTCAATGTGCAAAACTATTTCGACATACTTGTTACATACACTGAAAGTGTTCAAATATCTGTTCTAAATATTAACGCAATTACCTGATCAAAAGATTTCGTCTTCAGTTAGGTCTATGATTTAGATAATTCTTAGAGAGGTACTCGGATCTTGGTCCTACTCTAAATGATTGAAATAATTTTATTAAATAAAATAAATGAACTTCCTGTGAAAATTGAAGACTTTCGATTTATGACTATAAAATTATATCTGATGTGGTTGGACAGATCTTAGAAAATTCAGTTTTATCTAGACTTCAGTAACACTTTGAATAACTTGAGTAGGACTACACTGATCGAACGCGTACACGTCGCATGTGTGACATTTGCAAGGAGACTTGCCGTTTTTATTCCTGGACGTGCATTTTTTAAAAGTATTTATGTATTAAACGGGCACTCGAAACTTTCTGACAACTGTCGACATACCATCGATAAACGCATTTTTATCGTGCTTTGCCACCACAACCTTTCCTTCTCGCTCCGATGGACCAACGCGTCCTCACAAGGTGCACGAGACGCGGCAACATGCAAATGTTTACTTTATAGAGCTTCCTGCGTGTGCTTTTATATAACTAGATCTTTGGCGCACTCTTCATACTTGGCTCCCAGGTTAACACACAAATGTACCAAATGCAGCGATAGCACAATATTTCAGTCAAATAGTGTATATATATATATATATATATATATATATCATATTTAAAGGTCATATGGGTTAACACGTGCAAAGTATGTATACACAATGTTGCTCTGCGTTATCAGTAGATACAAAATGCGTTTTATGCAAAGCAAACTTTGACAATGATAACAGCTGCGCAGGACCTTTGATACTTGTACACTGTGCACAAGTGTGGGCTCGGGCACAAATGCAATCCCTGTTTCCTCATTCTCCTATTCCGAAGGGACGGCAGTCCGACACGACCGGCGCGGAATCAGGCGCAGGACCTACGGCATAACGTGCTCCTCGAGGCACGGAGGTGTAACACCGCCATCTTCCTGATTTCGGACTGACATTAGAAATTGAAAAATCCCAATAACACTTTCGTCCGAACCGGGACTCGACGACACGACTGTTTGAACATGCTTACCACTAGACCTGAGAGGCAGTCCTTTAAACAACAAAATTGAAAATAATTCATTTCCAAGGAATATAAAACCGGAAATATTTGTTGGTGGTTGGTGTTATAATTTTATATGAGAACAGAATATAAAAAAGAAACGGAATTTGTAACTAATGCGTAATCTTCCATGTTAAGTTGGGTTTCACTACTATCTATAATCATGACATTCAGTAGGCTGTAAAGCGTACTAAAATATATGTAAGTACACAAGTATAATAGTGCAGTCCTACGCGAATTTCTGTTACAGCGGCAATATTTATTGACAAGAGTCATCTGGGCAGTACATATTATAGTGTCCAACTGTTTACGAGACACATGTGCACTTTATAGTCGATGGCTCTCCGAGGCACTAGCGTGTAACACCGAAAACTTTCTGACTCCATGGGTTTTAGAGCAAGCTTTACACTCTAAAACTGACCATAAATCATAATCCAGTGGATTAAGGTCGGGACTAGATGAAGGGTGGTTTTCAGCTCTGATCAAGTCCGGTACGTTCGTTTTAAACAAGATTGCTTGGATCGGGGTTTATTATCTGTTCCCGAGTGTTGCTGCAACGGCCACACTTGGTTATTGTGGCCGTTGCAGCAACACATGGTGTAATTAAGGGGCTTAACTACTTTCTAAAGAATTGTATCTTGATATACTTGTGCGGATTTTTAGATACCTTTTGTTACAAAAATATGGGTCAGTCACTCTCTATGCTATACACAAGACTTCCTTGGACCTTTGAGCACAAATACGGTCATTTTGTTTGTTAAAATTGTAAAAAAATCAGCGTTTTTTTTTTTTTTGCGTACAGCTTTAGTAGTTGTTTCGTTTTTCCGCCCTATTCATCATTAATTTATCAGTTAAGAAATGACCAGTAAAGCTCTTATAGGCTGCAAATGCTAAGTCATCTCTTAAAATACCCGACATGGTTATAGGTGCTATCTTAATTCCCCGATATCTAAAATCTTTTGCTTTCGGACAGGTTTTTTTCGAATTATTTCCCTAACTGCTTTGACCACCTTTTTCGTACGAACATTACGTGGACCACGGTCACAAACAGAGGAAGTTCGATTGTACCTATTAATATCTCGGTACACAATCATTTGATAAATACCAAGTGTATCGAGTTTTAAAAATTGTATTGGCTCTATACCTACTTTGTGTAATGCAATCACAGCGTTTTGTTCATTTTGTTCTCTTTATCACTCACTCCGTTTTAATATCGCAAAATATTGTACATTGTATAGGCATAGGCGCCAAAATGAGAAACACAATGAACAATCGTATAAAAATGACAGATTCCAAATTCAAATGTAACAGTTTTTATTTTTTATTGTAACAGTATTTACGGCCAGACTAAGCATAGTTAAAGTAAAAATAATTCCAAAAAACATGATGTACTAAAACAATCTCATCTGGATAATGTTTTTTATATAGAAAGAATTTAGGATTATTTGTAATCGTTCGATACAGCATTCGGCTTACGCTATTGGGAGTTCCATATAAAATACCATCGATGTCGCTGTCTCAAAGGTAACTGATGGGGATACCCAGCCTTCAGATGCGCTTGGACACGATTCTGTGCTCGCATGCCGCACGCCTCGCGCCAGGGTCAGGGTCCCCGCACATTCTACCGCCACGCGGTGGCCGACGCTTAGCGCTCAACGATTTGCAAACTGCTAAGTACTTAGGCGTATGATATTGAACGGGTAAAGCGAATGCGAATGTCCCTGACTAGCGAAGACGATAGGGGGACACTCCCCACGTTACGTTATTATATTATTTTACTAGCGATTCAACCCGGCTGCGTTCGTGAATAGCACATCCCGGATTTCTACCTTAAGAAATTATCTATTCACTGAAATCTTTTAATAGATTTTGAGAAAATCGATCACAAATAGACAGACTTTATTTCATAATATGTGCTTATTGTGAGATTTGTTGACCCCTAGTGGCTGGTGGCATCGGCTGCCCATGAATCTGGGCCCGGATCTGTCAGCAACAGCTGGTGCATCAGCGACTGGTCCTCTCAAGATATCGGACTTGTGAGAACTCCAACTGAGGAGGTGATACGACAACCTATCAGTCCACAACCTGTCATCGTTCTTCACTCAGTTGCAATCTAAATCCTTAGTCAAAACTAGCGCCCCGCCATAGCTCTGCTCGGGTGATTTCTAATTTAAAAAAAGACGAGAAATTGTTGTGGATGACATGTACGACATCTCTCTAGCTACTAAATTAGCTGATAAAGTACCGGACTTCCGGGCACAATCCGGGACTTTATTCGCAAGTTATGTTCTTCTTCTTACCTTAATGTACCAAGCGGTCGTATTATGATACGATGTAAGCCATGTATTGTATGCTGTATAAATGTTACGAGCTAAATCTGCGCAGAATTTTCGAGGTTCTGATGCACTACCTGCGATCTACATTGTACACGCATATGCAAACAACATGTCAATTTGTTTAACATGAACAAAAAATTAAATGCTTAATGATGAATCCATGTGGGCCACTAACGAAAAATAGTAAGCTGGTCTAGTAGACAGAGTCACAAAAGTCTATATTAAACCAAGATCATCCCAGCAAAATCCTTAAATATCGTTTTAAAACGGTTGGGCATATTCTGATGAAAGACATTCTTGTAAATGACACTACAAATTATCATTTTTGTAGGAACATGGACTTAATGAAAATGTAGGCTACAGTCAAATTTTTTATTCATTCCCTAGTTGGATAAAATACTCATTGTAAAAGCATTTATGATATCTTAAGCTTTTCGTTTCTTTTCAAATGAACTTGATAATGTACTGAACTACTAACTACATTTAATAAACAACCTCAAGTATTTATCCTTTCACATTATAGGTGTTATGTCTTTGTATGTTGTTCGATAACTTATGATAATTCTTAATTTTATAAAACGAAAAAAAGACGTTTTCAATGTAGGTCTTAAAGAATGAAAAGATGGTACGTGGTAATTGTTACATCTGTATCAGCAATTGATTTATAAAAATATCTCGATTATTGACATTGAAGGTCAAAATAAAGCTAACAAGAGTGTGGGTGTGTTCTGTGCTCTGTGCTCTGTGCAGCCGCCGCTTTAGGCACTGAGGCTACGCACTTGTCTAATTATCGATTAAATAATACATTGCTGGTCGACTTTAGCTGCTACGACTTTCGACTGTATATTGACACAAATATCATACCAGAAAAACAATCCACGAGAAATGGATCTTCATCTCGAGGGATGTTCCCGAGGGTTGCACTGAAGCGGCTGAACTACTGTATTGAAGAGGACATGTCCACATCTCGGCTAGGCGACATCTCTCCGTTGGTGTCGGTTATCCATTGTCCGAGACAGCACAGTGTAGAACTAAGCGAGTTCGCCTCTAGTACACTGCGCACGTGCGGCTTGCGCGCGGTCCGCGGGAGACTACGTACAATTGTAAATTGCGGCCTTCTCAATTAACTATTTAATTGATATAATGTACTTTCTTAAAGATCTATGACGTATTCGGTGCTGTATGCCAGTGAAAACGTTACGCAGATAATAACTGGGCCGTCTTGTGGACGCGCACCAGGAGGGGCTGCCTGGCTTTTCACATAGGGCAGGACATGTGTATTGCTGATTTTTGGTTACTTTTTTTCTACCTTGAGAGGACAAAGGAACAGTTGGGACCTTTTGATGATAGCCGACGCTCACGTATGCGTATAACTGTTATACAGTCACGTTGACCTCCTTGCCTCCTCCGCTCCAATAGGCCACCAGCTACTCACAAAACGCACGACACGTGGCAGCTATAGTCACGGTTACCTTACTTTTCTCGACAAATTAAAAAAAACATGTAATTAAAGGCAGACGGTTTTCTGATGTAATTTAAGAATTCTTGGGGATGGAATTTCCAAACCAAAAATGTCCAAATGTCGCGTTTCGTGCGGTTTGTGAGAGTCCATTACCCATTGAAATGATGGAGTGAAGGAGGCCAACACATCTCCATAACTTCTATGCAGATGTTTATGGGCGTTAATACTCTGTAGTCTACGGAAATCTCCGAGTATACTTATGCTATAAAAAAAGTAAAAAAAACGTTTAGTTTGTGTTCTTGAAAAAATATCTGAGAGGGAAAACAGTTACTTATTATTAGTTATTTCATCATTATCATTATCAGCCCTTATCGGTCCACTGCTGGATATAGGCCTCTAAATGAAGGCCGAGACGTTACCGATCTCCTGTTACTCGCATCCATCCCGGATCGGCTACCGGACGGAGATCGTCTTCCCAGTTCCCACCTGGTGAACGGTCGACCAACACTTCGATTTCCTACGCGGCCTCCACTCCAGAATCTTACTGGCCCATATGCCATCTGTTCTTCCGAGTGTGTGACCAGCCCATTGCCACTACAGCGAGCCGATTCGTCGCGTGATATCGGATACTTTAGTTCTCCGTCTCATGACTTCGATACGAATTCTGTCGGACAGAGAAACACCCAACATAGCACGTCCAGTAGCCCGTTGAACTACCGCAAACTTGCGGAGCAGTCCTAAATTAAGAGGCCATGTTGCGGCCCCGCATGTCATCACGGGGAGAACGCATTGGTTGAAGATTTTTGTCTTCAAGCTCTGCGCTATAGTTATTAATTATTAGTTATTTAATAGTTATTTATTAGTTATTTGTTAGTTATTTGCTAGTAATTTTTAGTTAATTGTTAGTTACTTATTAGTTATTTATTGGCTATTTGCTAGTTATTTGCCAGTTATTTGTTGGTTATTTGTTAGTTACTTATTAGTTATTTATTAGTTATTTGTTAGTTATTTATTAGTTATTCATTAGTTACTTATTATTAGTTATTCCTGTCGAAGGAACGGAACTCAAGATACCCATGTACCGACACTAGCTGCGATGGGACCTGTCAGTCGTGACAACTTCATTCTATTTCTTTTGCCATATCCCACACACTTAATCAAGATCATGACCGCGATAACATTTAACCCAAGGCGAGGCCATTAAATGTTCGGCGCCATTTGAAGATGACCAAACAAACAACTTTCGCGTTTTATAATATCACAAGGAGGTAGCAATGATAGTATTCAAAGCATATTTTCTTTATTTCACAATAAATACATTTAAAATTCATCTCACTGTCACTGCAAATAAAAACAAATACACAAAAAGAAACAACTTCCAGTCATCCAGTCATTCAATTTGGTTTAGACTTGCAAGGGGTCCAATAACATGTTCGGATATTCAATATAAAATACTTTGTAGAATATTGAGATAAGATGTGCAATTAATTACATATTCGACTAGGATTCCACAAATGATTAGACTAGCTGCGCTCGTCTAGATATTGCGCTACTTTAAAAAGACAGCAGTGCAACTGTTATCGAAGCTAGTGCGAGGTAACGGCAGGGAGGCAGTATACCGATGATATCCAGACGAGCGCAGCGCGACCGAGTGTTATCTGACGTATTCATCATATTCGGCAGAGACTTGCAAATGCGAAGATTAGCGTATATTCGGACGTTTAAACAACAATACACTGCGTAATGGGCCAGTACTTGCAATGAATAGTGTATTAGGCCAAGACTTGCAATGTATATTCACAAAGTGGCCAAATGTACCGAATACTGGTTGCAGGTGATCAGTGGTCAGTAGTTTTGGTGTCCGTGGTATCCGTACGGCGCTGGCTCGTACGCTGGCGCGTGCTGATGGGGCTGTAAAGTATTAACAGTCAATATTACTTTCAATATCACACCATACTTGGAATGTTGTCCCTAGGTGATCTACAGCTCAGTCTATGACATCTGTGCGTCAAGAACGGGTTCTATAATAATTATGTCACGTACTCATTGCATGTTTAGTTTTTACTGATGCCCGTCGGATATTAATCATTACCAACTGTCTGTTTGCGAGAAACTGCTGCTAGACACTGGCGAGGTACGCCGGGAAATAATAAATATAACTTGGTAATAACGGACAAGAACACACAATTTAAGTATACTCATTACATATTTGAAAGTAGCGCGGTGGTGCCATGATCCTTGGAGCGGATGGGTTCGGCACGATCGGGGAGGTACCTCTCATGATTCCGCTTAAAAGTAAAGCTATGACATAGGCTTCAGACTCTGATGTCACAAACTACAATATTAAAATGGCGACGAGGGATCTGAACGTCTCACAGTAAAATGTTGTAGTGAAATAATCATGTATATTAGTATTAGTTAATAACAATTAGTCTAAAATCAAGCATGTATCAATACTTAATAAAGAACAATTAATTAATTAAAAATGTAGGAACAAAAGGTACAAGCTAATAGCCTGTTGATGTATAGAATTTTGCGTTAAGAAATATAAAAGATCTGAAGCATAAAACCAGACTCCGCAAAATATATGTTAATGCATCCAGTGGCACTTACGTTATCAAGAGACATCTAATGTCACCTCGTGCGCCATACACTTTGACGACCGGTAGGCTCACCTGGTAACGTGACGGTTGGTCTGCTTGTTACGCCAGAGTGTACGTAGATTATGGATGTTCATACATGTATTGTTAGCATTTTTATAATAAAATATATAAATCTTAAAAATATAAAGTTTTTGAAATTTATAATATGATATGTTAAGTTGTCTAGTACCCGTAACACGAGTCCTTGCGGCACTTAGCACAGGGCAAGGCGACGTGCCGTGGCAAGTACACAGATGTTACTATTGTTACACACATGAATACATTCGTGTAATTACAAACATTACTTACGCAGGTGGATTAAAAACTGGGCGATTTCATTAAAGAAGAGAAATACGACGACAGTATATTATGAGACAGATGAGATGATATCTGTATGTGAGTCAGAGGTACCTCTGGTGTCACACCAGCCCAAGCCGGTTGCAATGCAGCATGACCCTAGTTCTTACTAAAAAAAAAAACAAAACGCATCCACCTGATAATTGTAAACCGGCTTGTCTCCAGCGTACTTGTGGTGGGTCGCGTGATGCTTCTTCACGAGTTCCTTGATCTTCAGTTTGGCGGACAGCAAGTTGGCGGCCAGCGCCCTCATGAACTCCTTCGTCTCCTTGAGCTTGGCCCTCGCCAGCCACATGCTGTCCTCGGGAGTGAGAATGACTGGCTCCGGCTCAGCAGGACCGTCGAGGTCCTCCTCGTAGCCGTAGGCGGCGCGGTACAGTTGCCTCTCTTCATCATCAAGTTCAACGTAAGGAGGCATGCATGTTGCTGCAAGCAGAAATATAGTACTGGTTGTCTGTATGTCTGTTTACTTATACTTTCACGCGATAACGGTTCACTAGTTGATGTGTGAACGCATAGATGGAGTGGAAGAGACGAGTGGTTGCGCTCTCTCATTGGCAAACTCCACTCATTCATTAATGTGACAAGTTCGAGATGTCCCGGACAGTGTGTTAAGCGATATTTTGAAAACTTTAAATATTTTTGCAATAAAGATTTTTTATTATTTGTGACTGACATACCTTATTGTGATAAAAACACCAATAAATGTAAAAACAGTGAACATATGTATATATATATATATATATATATATATATATATTCATATTGATATATATTTGTTTGATCTATTTTATGCCTTTTTTTCTTTGATTGTTTTCTTTACTTGTTTCGGTTATTTTAGGAAAAAAGTATTACTTTTTCAATTTTAATTGATTCCTTGATAATCTCGCGTTAATCATCCCACCGGTACGAAGGCACATGGATACAATTACAGCAACCAGAGCCATAACGAGAAGGACCTCAGGGTTACGTGGGTTTGCAGTTCGGTTTTTGCGGAAGAGCTGTTCAAAATGTATAGAATCGCTTCCAAGACACTGGCAGTGTTGCCAGGGGACCTGGTTCAGGTAGAGTTCGCACAACAACGACTCTTGAGGATCGGCACATCCAACTAGGTGCTCGTCGTGATCGTACAGTAGCGGCCCGTAAGTCACAGCACCAGCTGCGGCTGACGACGGGTACCCGCGTCCGTGAGCAAACTATACGTAGTCAATTGCACGAAGACCAGCAAACGTCAAGACGACGAGTTGTTCGAATTCCTCTGAGCAGATTTCAACGTGCAAACCGATTAAGATTCTCCCGTCAGACTTAACTCGGTGAGCGGTTTTCGGAGTCCAGCATTCACGAAGTTGACCGTTTCGGTGATCCCAACGTAATGGTTTGGGGTGGGATTACTTTACACGGTAAAACCGAGCTCACCATTTTAAATTCGGGTACCGTAACTACAGAACGTTACATCGAGGACGAC
>JAFELO010000018.1:153345-191853 GCA_017140195.1 Eumaeus atala | reverse complement strand
AAATCCGTAAATGCAGTTTTATTGTAATGAGTAACATTCGCGTAAACTTAAGACATACTTTCGTTTGTTTCACTTCAGCCAAATCGGTCCGTCCAAGTGGTGTCGCTTATTTAAAGCTGACGTGATGCAAGAGCGTGAAGAAGTACGCTGCCGATTTTTGTGCGGTTTCTCCCGTCCACATGAAGGACCTGGGATTTATTGGAGGTGATAGGTAAAGGACAGCAGCGCATCCGCACCTCATCTTTAGTAACCAAAAGGTTATATTTTAACCTTTTGGTTACATCGCTTATGATATAAAAAATATATAGGGACAAATTTAATAGTAGGTGGGTATTAAGTGCTAAGTCAATTAAGAGTTGTTATAGTTAAGTACTTAATCGTTTACTTTAAGAAGCCGTTATAATTGTTAATGAGATATTAATGACAGATATTGCAACAGCACTAACAACGTGCAAGAAGGGTAAGGAGAATGACTCTGCGGATGTTAATGGGTATCTGCAGCCATCCTTACTTCAAAATAAGTCAGCTAATAGATTTATTAATACGGCTGATAAAAAGGCTGATTTAAAAGACGACTACCAATCTGCACTTTGAAGTAGTTGAGAGGGGACAACTCATAATAGGCGGGTGAGGGTACTAAGGAGTATATAAAAATAGCAGCTGAGACGAGCGACGCTAAGTATTACGTATATCATTTGCTACGGTAACGTACGTTGGCGTAGCAGATGTAACCGAGTGTAGCGCGACGTGTGTTAGATTAAGCATGGGATTTATAAAACGTATAATGTGGCCAATATGTCTTTTTTTTTGTTGACGCGGGGAAACGCATTTACGCGCCTTCACCGGCCTTGGGTGGGGTCCAGTGGTGTGTGAGACTCGTGGCACATGATAGTACCGAATGCTCACAGAAACAACCGCGAGTGCCATCAGTGCCGCCCTCGGTGAAGTGTCCCGGAACAACAATCATTATGGCACCTCGACGGCTAGTCAGCCCCCTCTTTCCACAAATGGGATTGCTCCGCACTACAGGACAACCCCATCAACATTGGGACAGTGCAATGGGGTGAGCTTTCCATCCTCGCTCCTTGCTCCGTGCGCAAAGGCACCTCCTCCTGTTGCTCTTAGGTCCCCTCATAAGAGGGGTACCGAGAGCGATTCCTCATTCTGATCTTTAAGCCCCCTCTTCTTATAAGAGGGGTTCAGAGCTGCCCCTCGGTTCAATTGGCTTCGCCTAGGTTCACCCTAGGTTACTAAGTCCCACCGCCACGACAAGGCTTTAACCATGGTGGGGAATATGTCTTATTAGTGAAACACATATTATAGTTTTTTGCAAGGGTTAGTGCCATGCTACGTAAGAGGAGGTAGTGCCATGCATGGTACATGACACTACATCCACCTATGCAACGGAATTGGGCCGGCACAACCAGGGAGGTACCTCTCGCTTACATAATACCGCCGTAAAGTGACACCAACGGTGTCGCGTTTCGTGCGGCTTGTGAGTAGCCGGTGATAAAAGAGGGGCAACGCCGCTGCATAACTATGTGATGTTCATGAGCGTCGGTAGTCGTGGAAAGGCTCCGGTTGCTCGCTTTTTCCCGTATACTAGTGAGTGATTCTGACGTTGGGGCGGCTCTCGCGCATTATCTAAGAAGGGCTCGGCGCTGGCATGAACGTTTGGTTCATGGAGGCTCACGAGCGCCCTTCACTTTTTGTCGCGCGCGGTATTTGCGAGCACCTAACCGATGCGGCGCGCGGCGGTGTGTATAAACTGCATTACAACGTGTTGTTGATTATAATTCATTGCGTGCTATTTTAAATAATAACAGTAGAGTGCTTCTGGCCGGCTTTCTACACCCCTCTTATAACAAGAGGGGGCTAAAGAGCAGAGGAAGAGGCACTTTTGCGCACGGGACGAGGCGCAAGAATGTGAATGGGAACGTCACCCCATTGTACTGTCCCAAAGTTGGCGAGTTCATCCTGTGGTGCGGGAAAACACCTCTGCAGAGGTGGTGTCGATTCCTGTTGACTTGCAGTTCCATGATTTGCACCTGAACAATGGCGGCACTGATGGCACTTGCAGTAGTTGTAGTAGATATTATATATATACAATGTGCCTCGAGCCACACACACACTACCGGATCACCCAGGGCCTGGGAGCCATCCCAGCGTAAAGCGTTTCCTCAAGTAAAAAAAAAATGGCGTCTGTGTTGAGACTAGCCCGCCAACTGTCGGGGCATACAATTGTGTACAGGTGTATGTGTGCAGACACTGTTCACACCTCATATTGTTTCATATCGTTTCTGGAGAGAACTACACAACATTACTTACCACTCGCTAGCAGCACCAAGAACACACACGCGGTTAACATTTTGAGATTATAAATATTCAGTTTTATTCGTCCTTGCAACGTGAAACACTTTCGTATACTGAACGATTCCAATATGGCTTAAAGCAATGTGGGCTTGTGGGTAGTTCGAAAACCGTTTAAACTTTAACACGTTGACCCTGAAAGAGATTTCATAAATTCTGTTATATATTTACATAAATATTATATAAAATAAAATATTGATGTAAATACATATTACGATTTAAATATGTTTCTTAAAAGGTTGGCCTTCAGGGATTGGAAAGAAACATACGTGATTTATATTCACACTGTTTACTTTGCTAATATTTTAAGTGTAAATTTGATTGTTTGTTTGCTTATTTGCCTTGAATATGCTCCGAAACAGATGGGCCAATCTGAAGAATTCTTTTATCATTAGAATCCCACAATATCTATGATGAATATAAGCTATATAACATTTTCTAAAAAAATATAATCATTGTGAAATTCATAATGTAACCATAGCGAAAGTGTGATGTGAAAAATATAAAATAGTTATCAAAAAAATCTAGCTGCAGAAATGATTGACAACTAACCGTCCCGACAGACGTTGTTCTGTCTTACATTAAACGGTCTCATATTGTATGAAATGTTCAATACATTTCTTGACATATATTGTGAAATATCCGTGCGACGCCGGGACGGCCAGCTAGTCCTTTTTATAGTAATTAATCAATGTATGATCGTTATCCTCCTACTGCTTGCTTTTCAATTACCGCCAAAAGTCATCAAATATTTCAATTCATTATAAGGTTTTATACGTAGCCAAGTGGGAGAGGTGGTACCTCCATCATGGGTTTATAATAGGTACATAAAATATTGGGTTTTTATTTTCTCATTGTACCTACTGCCTTATGTAGTTAAGCCAGAGGTCTTTGGTGACTAACGAGGCTCATAAACACCCGCGCACATTGAGATTATGCAGATGTGCTTCTCTCTTTCACTCCATCCCAGATGAGCCACTGTTATAATACTATGAGGTAAAGAACTTAAAACATTGTTGAAAATAACTGGATTATTACCAACAAGGCCAAAAACAACAAGTACACATAACAGGACACTTCAGGAATCAGACAATACCCCAGACAAACAAGACGGACATGGATTGAGTTGGTAAGCTCAAGTAATAGATACAAGATTCCGTAAGTATAATAGTTAAAATAATTATGGTTATAAACTCTCATATCCGGATGCATCTCTCCCGTTTGCGGAAGAGTGGGGGGTCGGACAGACCAAGCATAGCAATCTGATGAAGCTGTATTGTGCTTTCCTGCGCTTCCACAACACAAGAACCGAAAAAAACATTTTCTATTGTCGTGGTCTAAACGATGATGACGATGGCTGAACACATCTGAGAGCTTCATGTAAAAAAACATTATTTAAAAAAAAAACATTATTTAAAATCACATGCATGTATATTTTTTCTGCTATCTTAAATTATTTCCCTCGTAGCAATGAAATACACCTTCAAAATGCAGTGGATTTATTGAATTTCCAAAATGTCACGATTATAACAACGGACTCCATCTTGTTAGTGCCGCATTATAATGCAAAGGCGACCGCAATTAATCTTAATACGGTGCCGTACGCGTCTAAATTATATAGTCGCTTTTATGACAATGTTGTCCGTAGCTGGACGGTAATTCTTGGATCCTTTAAGCCAGGTTTTCTTAAATTTATTGTTCTACGTACTCCTAGACTTTCAAGTCCGCAGTGACCTTAAAAAGGTAGCTATCGATGGGCATTTTAAATGAAGTAATAAAAAATCAATACATACAAATTGTGTTTTCGCATTATGTAGAACAAATAGGGTCGACATTTACAATGAAACTTTTAGGAAATACGACATATAATTACGAGAAAACTATTTTTACGGATTTTATCGCGGTCTATTTGATTATTTAACAAGCCCTACGTCAGGTCCATTGGTGTACATGGTTGCTGTTAAGCATCTGAAACGTCGGACTTGTGAAATAATCAAATAAACCGCAATAAAACCCGTCAAAGTAGTTTTATAGTAATGAGTAAAATTCGCCTAAACTTAAGACATCAATACGAAATAACATCTACTAAGATGTATTAAAGGTTCAATTACTATTAAGAATTATTAATACGACGTACAATATTTGCACACGAGGCATTTAAATGATCAATCCAGATGTCACTCAGTAGTCGCACTATGTCTTAGTGGAACTGGGCTGGCCACGGCTACCGTATGTCAGAGGATTCACAGGAGGAAGTAACATACCCCTGGACCCCCAGATGTCACTCAGTAGTCGCACTATGTCTTAGTGGAACTGGGCTGGCCACGGCTACCGTATGTCAGAGGATTCACAGGAGGAAGTAACATACCCCTGGACCCCCAGATGCCCGACGACGATGGCAAGGCGAGCGTCCTGATCTTTACTTTCATTTTGAGATACTGATTGGCCCTATCTAGCTCTAACAGAGAGTTAAGGAAAGAGAGTAGAGAGGTCTTTGCCCAGCAGTGGTAGCAGTAGTGGTAACACATCAGGTTATTAATAATAGTAATAATCTTCGGCCTTAGCAAACTTATAACGTGACTTCTATCGCGTGCGCTCATGAATCTCTTGCGTACCCGCTGGTAAGTGGAATGCGTACCTCACTTTGCGAAGCCCTGCTTTAGGCCGAAGGTGCGTAATGCCACGACTGCAACAATGTCACGCATTTATTATTAACTAGCTGTCACTTGCGACTTCGTCCGCGTGGTGTAGGCCATAAGACCACGCCAATGTCTTCCATTTCAACGATTTGTCATATCACGCGATAAAAGGCTCTCGTGCGGGCTAGTCCGCTTAGCCATAACCGTCATAATATGGTAAGCAAGAAAAGGAATGGTTTGATACTTATATATGGGAATTCATAATAAGAAAAAAAAACATATTTCTTTTAATAATTGATTTATTTTATAACATGAACACAATTGACATGTACGTGTGTCGAGTTTGTTATGATTAAAGTCACCAGTAGATCGTTGTATAGCGAATACACACCCACTGTCACTGTCAGTGGGTGTGTATTCGCTTCGCACACAACACATTAGTAAGTAATATTTCTTAATTATAAATCCTCGTCTCTCGTGTTCCCCTAGTAGCATTTTATTACTAATAACATTTCGTGCCATGTTGGGACTTTGGCGGCGACGGTCGCGTATAAGGAGACGGACTTAATGTGGATTTTTATGGGCTTTGGTAGTTATCAAATGGCTCCGTTTGCCCCCTTATATGCTAGTATAAAAAAGACCTAACTAATTGATGTAATGAACATTTTTTATGATTACGCCTCAATTGTTCTCAGAAGCTCGTAGACAGGTGCAAGATTATGGTTTGCTAGATGAACTTAGTGTAAATTCGGCGTCGAAAACACAGGTTCAGATTTATTTCAAAACATTTTAATCTACAGTCGGGACAATTTACTCATCAAATTTACACCCAAAATATTTAAATTGACCTTCATATTTTTTGGTATTTGAATGCGGCATTTACAATCAGAATCTGTTAATCGATTTAAGAAATAAAATAATTTTATTATCTCAAATTATCATAATCACCATGGTGGTTTAATAAGTTACACAAAACATACATTTCATAGAAAATGTGATCAATAGACGCGGTCCCAGTATTTAACACGTTAGTATATGGCATGACACTGATTTTTAAAGACACCCCCCCCCCCCTTTTCACTCGCTTTTGACGCGGACTCTACCTACTTATGTTAATAGCATCGACGTTAAAACCCAATCAACCCGGTACATCTCTTCCCATCTGCGGGAAAAGAGGGGTCTGTCCCCCTATCGTCTCCCTAATCCTGAAGACACAAAAGTCTTCTTAGTCAGTCGAACTGTTGAGGCTGGACAAGCGCCGCTAACCAGTATTAGGTCCCTCCGAAAAAAAAAAACGTTATAACTCATAGACGCGTTAATGCGCCTAGGCGAAAATTGTCTGGCAAGACATCGGGCAAATAGCACTTATATATATGTATATGTGACGCCGAGCTCTAAATATTCTTTAGTATCGTCCAGTTTGGTGACCCGTCAACATTATCTAATTGCACAAAGACCTACTATAATATATAATTGAATAAAATTCATTATGCCCTCCTATATAATAAAATTGGGTGAAAAAAGTAGTAGAGAGTTTAAGATCAAAGAAGAGGGCATTACATTTCATAAGTAGGCTAATTTCATGTGTATAAATTTCTGAAAGTAATTTATTTAGAGCTCAACTTACATTCCTTCCCTCTCTTGCAAATGTAATTAATTATTGTTATTCTTGTCATTGACAATTGTGATGTATAAACAGTGCTGTATCACACTATATAACGTGATTTGTCGATAAACAGAAAACTTAAGAAACATGTAAAGTATTTTATATGGAAAAACTTATGCTTCAATAAAATATTATATTACATGTTGGTGACCGCACTTAAATGCAATAAAATTGAATTATTGTTATCTGATTTAGTTTGTTTGAAAAAATATTTTTTAGATTTTGTTGCTAGGACTTATCAGTTTTAACATACTTTTGCTTACTAGTACTTCCGACGTTTTTATTTATAGAGATATTATAATCCCTTCACCGTATATGAGATAACGAGACAAAAGTAGCCGGAGTGTAGAGGATACCGCCACCTATAAACATCTGTATAAATGCTTACACACAGTAACCCAATCCGCTACCTGGTACCCTCAACCGACACATGATCACATTTTTTCAATCTAAAAATCTCTATCTCTAATTCTTTTTAATTTACATTTGTAGCACACAAAATATATTATGTGTGTAATCAATTATCGGTTGAATTAGGGCCTGGGCAAGTGAAATTTTAGTTGAAATAGGCAAGAATATTGAAGACGTTTCAAGAAATAATTTGAGATGTGAACCTTACGATAGATGTCATTAATGTAGGCATTCCAGGAGAGGTTTGAGTCAAAGAATACATTTCTTCGTGGCCCAGTATAACCTAGTAAACACTCATCAAACACTATAAAATATACTATCGACAAGCACTACTTACATTTCCCATCACTAGTCACGAGAAGCTGGCTGGTCATATTGTATTTTTTAAGCCTTCCCTTCCCCGCGTACCTCAGCGACTGGTCTGAAACGTTTGTACGAAGAAATTATGACAGGCGACGTCTGTAGGTTAATGACGTCAATGATAGGTTATACCGTCGATGTTTTATAGACGTTAATTTTGCTTAAAAAAAAATCTATCTCCGATTGACCAGGCCACTTAATGGTAATATTAAATCAATGTAGTTATCTCCGATTGACCAGGCCACTTAATGGTAATATTAAATTACACAGCCAGAAACTTGTGAATAAAATTACGATAAGATTAGCTAAAGCATAACCTGTATCTTTAATACTAGTGAATGTAAATTTTGACCGTAATTTTTCCTTCTATAAGTAAAATAGACTTAAGGAGTACACACACACAATTTTCAGTATTTAAAAAAAAGAGTTTAAAGCCCTTGATATTAATGTATATTTTTTATGCCTTAAATTTTGTTTAATAGTGGTCTATGTCATAGAAGAGCTGCGCCCGAATTTGTACGAATAACAAGTGTTAATGACGAATTTAATTAAAAGACCCAATGACAAATCAATTGGTATAACAAACTACAGGATTCTTCTGTCTGGGGCCCTGGTCACGTGCTCCGAGTGCCTTATGGGATAGATGGACCTGAATAGCTTCAGAACGTTCACGTAGCGCATGTGATGTGCCAAGTGTGGGGCCTGCCGCGTCGCTCTCTATCTTGACTTGAACTTGGCTTTGACCCGTTGGATTCAATGTAACCATGGTTTGTTACTGCTACATGTGGAAGTTACATGTAGAAACATGTAGAAGTGGAGTGACTCGTTATCATCATTATATAATAAAATATTTTACCTACATTATATTATACACACTAAGCAGAACAATTTGTATAAAATTGTAAAAATAAAGAACATTTTTATCAAAATAAACAGCAACTAAATATACAATTTCGACATATGTAACATTTAACATTGCTCTAAAATGGCGGAAGACAAAATCAATATTAATTTTGAAACATATAAATGTAATAAAATAATAATGATAATAATATATAAACATTTAAATGTTTTCTTCATCTAAACATCACTTTTTCACCGGCGTCCTTCTGGTAGCGAAAGGCCACTGGTTGGTATGTAGACGTATATTAATGTCTCTCATTTGTTTTAGTACAAACATAATTAAACGGTGAGTATTTAATATGAAGCACGTACCTGGTGTCTGGTACACACAGCGAGCGGTAGATGGCGTCAAGTCATTTACTTACAGTGGTCTTCACACTTCGATTGCGACGAGGATAGGTATAATCTATCCTACTTCACGATACCATTAAAATCTATTAAATGTTCATATTAAAGTAATGCCATTATATAATTATTATAACTTATTTGATACACATAATAACACGTTGTTTACTGGGGCTCTTTCTCTCTTAAGAAGAAGAAGCTCAACCGATGAATGTACAGATTCTCCTGTGACTTGTCGGCTGGGGCTTGAGGAAATTTGCCGGCTTGGTATTAAATAATATTAAAAACGTTTAAAAGATTCTCAAAGGTGCCACGAAAGACAGTATTAGAAGCGAAGAATAATGGACAAGCGAAGAAAAATAAACATAATGACCGTGATATGTTAGACTTTATATACTTCAGTGCATAAGACGAGTTGCCTCCACACAGTTCACCACTGTGCAGACACGTGTGATAGAGCATACAATATTCACCATTCCTGAGGGCTTTAAAGAGTATTTGCTTACCCTATTTCATATGTTACCCGTAAGTAATTGTAAAGTGGCCCGCTGAATTTTACCTTCTTGCTACACTATTGTAACTCCACAGGGCCTGATGCGTTTCAATGCTTTGCTAAATTTCTTTACCGTGCCTATATCACTATTCTCATCTCTATTTTCTCTCGTGTCTATCTTTTGGTAACCTTTAAGTGGTTTGCTGTAAACGGAGTTATTATTTAGATATTTTTGCGTACTTAAACGGGCCTTGGAAAATTTAAACAAAAAACTGGAAAACACAAGGGAAAGTCACGAGTTATATTTATTATATAACTATTTAGTGACGAATTTGTCATTATTTAATGACAAATTTGTTCTTTAAACTTCACGTTTTAATAATTAATTCATTGATTTACAGAAAATACAAGATAAACGATTTCGTATTCATCTCAACTTTGAAGCGTCCGTGTTATGTGAAATTCGTTGAAATATCAACTTTACGTGTATGTGTTTAAGTTGTTCTTACCACAAGCATAATTTGACAGTTACACATAATTTATATGGACTCTTCTTTCTTCTTGTATGATATCTTGTTATTTTTCTAAATCTATGCATTAAATACTAGTCATTTGACAAATCAAATAGGACAGACCCTTAAAATCATACAAAAACATGAAGTTTGATGAATCCATAAACTTCAAACAAAGTGACGTCAGTGCTTTTAGAGACATCTAGAGACATTCGCGGCGCGTGTCACAAGGCGCGCCGGGTGCGGCTCGTCTAGAAGCGGGCGCGTCGCTGTCACAAGGCGCGTCGAGTGCGGTACACTTCATCTTCCAACTCGAAGGCCGGGTCTACGTAGCCTGAGTCATCGTAGCGCAGGGACCTGCAACGACGGGACTTTAGCTCTTCCGCGCCATTCAGTGAGTCCTCGAAAGACCTGACAGACTTAGCGGAAGCTTGTGCTTGTAATACCTACAGATTGTGTACGTAATATCTATGTTAATAATATAAAGACTTTGTTTATATGATTGAACGCGCTAATCTCAGGAACTACTGAACCGCTATCTATCGAGGTAGGATGTTAGGCCATACACCATGGCACTAGTCGTAGTGCTATTTATTAGTCGTTATAGGACAGGTGTTACGCGGGTGAAAATTGTGTATTCTTTATAGCATAAGAGGGCAAACGAGAAAATTGGAACATTTTGATGACTACCGACGTCCACGGACTCCGCTCGAAACGCGACAGCGACGCTGTCACTTTACGCCGGTATCAAGAGAGCGAGAGGTACCTCCCCGGTCGTGCCGGCCCAATTCCGTTGCATATGCAGCATGGCACTACCTCTTCCTAATTAAAGGTATAGGGTGCACATATAGGTATAATATAACGTGCTAAATCCACGGGGCGTAGCTAGTAAACTGGTATTTAGAATCGAGAAATGTACGGCTGACGTCAACCGTAAAATAGCTGGCTCGAAACGAAAAAAAAATACATAAATGATTTATTTTTATAGGCAACCTTTAAAATGTAGCAACAAACATCCGTTTCAAGGTTCAGTTCTTGCACCTCAATCAAACGTTACGCATCCCGAGAGCATGGCACACGGCGCGGATGTTTACCGGCAGTGGGAATAGAAGAATGTAGCGAGGTGAGGCGGGTACAGCAGGAAGTGACGCGGCGCCACGTCGACACAACAAGACGAGCCCGAGGCGATTCCCCGGCAAACCGTCTCAACTTGTTCGTTTGAGCTTTAAAACTGTCGCACAATGTTCACAATGGTTCACATTTTTGTGGTCAATATTTTGTCTTAAACTGCCAACGGACACGACAGAAACCTACTGAGTGTAACATTTTATTTTCATATCTCGGTATCTCCGGCTGTGGACAGCTCTTATTACGTGGAAGGACACGCGTATAATCGAAACAGTTTGGTGAATTCCGACGCCCATTACAGTTGCTAATGTTTTGTTATATTCGTTGCGGGTACCAAGACAGCTTTAGCTTTTACCACGGGCGGTCATATCAAGGGGTTCATAGTGTATGCCGCTGTCGATCCCGGAGACAGGAGTCCTGGAGGCAGTGGTAGGCCAAGCCCATTTTAAAAAATTGCGTTGTTAACAGTTGTGTAGAAGCGTTGTCGTATTTAACCATATTTCATTAATGGGCCACTCGCAAACTATACAAAATGCTGTATATAGCATAGCATACACAGTCGGCATTCTATACATTTAGGGCGCTACCGGTGACCGAGGGATGCCTTCCCAGTCGCACCGGCTCTATTCTATACATTTAGGGCGCTACCGGTGACCGAGGGATGCCTTCCCAGTCGCGCCGGCTCTATTCTATACATTTAGGGCGCTACCTGACCGAGGGATGCCTTCCCAGTCGCGCCGGCTCTATTCGGCTATTTGTTTTTTATTCATATGCATAGTATTGTAGTCCCCTATGCTACAAAAGTGCAAATGTCGCCGAGAGCTGACGACTCCACTGCCGGATGTGTCTCGCGGGTGGAAGATAAAGTGGTCACATAGGATAGCAGCGTCCTGTGATAAACTTCCAACACACACAAAGGCCCCAATCTCCGACAAATGATACATTGGAAATTACATCCATTTCGGAGAGTCACTGGATGTAATCAACTATGGTGCTTTCTGAGGGAGGTTTATGTCCAGAAGTGGATATCCTTTGGCTGCTGATGATGATTCCTAAAAAATATTTCCTTTATAGGCGACAAACGAGAAATCATAGCCTTTCTACAACTACAGATGCCTATGAACATCAGTATATTGTGCCTATGCCGATGCTTTGCACTCCTTTTCACCTACCCCTCGGGATAGAGTAACGTATATGTTTATCACCTGTCCGGCGTCCGCGTCCTGCTCCTGGAGGGCGGCGGCGACCGGGAGGCGGCTCGCAGCAACGCCGGGTCGTCGTACCGCCTGGAGACCACCGTGAAGTCGTGGTGCGCGTCGATCAGCTTCTGCAGCCGGGAGACCATCTCGAAGTCGGACACGGACGACGGCACCAGTATGCCCAGCAGCTTGGCGATGGAGTGCCTGATGAATTTATTTAGCAATAATCTCGGTACCACCACCAGGTAGTTGGAACGACGGCACCAGTATGCCCAGCAGCTTGGCGTTGGAGTGCCTGATGAATTTATTTAGCAATAATCTCGGTACCACCACCAGGTAGTTGGAAGAGACCAAATAGCTTCGATTGCTCATTTGTCTGCTTCTCCTTCATCCTATCCTTCTCCTGTTTCTATATCAGACGATATCGGGATCAGCAAGCTGATCTCGGGGTCTTGACGGCGCCAGTTCCACACAGAGCGCCTGCCAACTGACCTCTGCGACCCAGTAGGGAAACCAGGCCCAATCCTAGATTACCTAGATTAGGTTGTATTCGAACACACGAATCCGCGTTTCCTCACGATGTTTTCCTTCATCGTATGAGTACTCAGAAAATGTACTTCGGCTAGGAAAACTCACTGGTACATGGCGGGGTACGAATCTGGACCTCCCGAGTGGCAGGCCGAAGCGCTAATCACTAAACCATGGACTTTGCACGCTCGTTCATCTGCAGTTAAAATTAAATTGGCCCACAAACGGATTCACAAAGACGGATGACAATAAAGCATAAGAAACTTCGAGAATATAAAAAGGCTCTAACATGTGCTATGCGTTAAAAGTTGTGGCATTCGAGTGTCGTTAATGCACGATCGTGCTTCTCATGACGCCTCACAATGCACAAGGCGCGCCCGACAGCGCGGAAGCGCTGCTACTTTATCATATCATGAAGCTATAATTTATCATGGACACGTTGTGCGCTCCATATACCGAGCCGGAGATCAGTTCATTAGCATTTCATGTGTCACCGGACCAACCTCAGACGCCTCTCCCCCCTCCCCTGGTGAATTGCGACCAATACTCAGTAGCACTCCGCAGGTGCGCAATGAGAATGGTCAGAGGATTTCAATAAACATTTGTTTCTGAATTGTGTACTTTATGGCGCCCTGGGCCCTCCTGCCTATAGGAACAGATCGACTATCAGTATTAACCTGCCCAAGGCTAAACGCCTATGTCTCAAAGGCCCTACGCTAAAGGCCACTGAACAAACATATAATTAAAATCAACGTTGTTGATGTAGGCGTTGCATTTGTAAATTATCAGTATAGTTAATTATGTCGTGTTGCAAGTCGCCAAGTGAATGAAGGCAGTCGGCGTGTCCACTCACTGTGAGCTGCAGAACACGAGGATGGTGTGCAGTATTTGTTATGGCATGTACGTGTGTATGTGTATAATTATTACGTATGTATAACGTTTGTTTAGGAAGTTGTAGTGCCATGCTGCACAGGAGGGGGCAGTGCCATACACGGTACATGACGCTACAACCTCGTATGCGACGAAATTAGGCTGGCACGACCGGGGATGTACATCTCTCTCGCTTGGTACCGGCTTAAAGTCACACTCACGGTGTCGCGTTTCATGATGTTTGTGAGTAGCCGGTGGCCCATTGGGGAAGGTGAAGAAAGAGGCAATTCATCGGCATTATTTTGCTGATTTTCGTGAGCGTCGTTAGTCCTTGAAAGGTCCAATTGGTGGTTTGTCCCCTAATGCTATGAAGAAATTACAAACATAAACAAACTCAATTTTGTTAAGTAAACGGTAGTTTTAGACATTCTTTATTTAACTACCATACCCTCGCCCTCCGCCCCATAGACTTTTCTTACATGTGAAAAGTATATATTACCGTGGAAGTTGTATTTAGTGTAGTATCCTGCACCTGCTTATGCAAGTCTGGAAATCGTTAAATTCCCATGTAATTATGAGGACTGTAAAATGTGACGTTTACCAACTCAGTTCAGTTGAAAATTCTCATCGCTGGCTTTTTAAAATTTAAATAAAGGCGAGGCTCAGAAAGCCTCATTAGAACGTAAAGTCGGGCTTACACGAGGGACAAATCTTGACCAATTGTGATATCATGCAACTTGCGGCGACGGCAACATCCATCAATTTTAGTGTAAGGGCCAATGTACAAAAATATGTTTTACCACATTACGGGCTTACACGAGAGATAAAGCAGCGCAATCTCCTGCAAACTTCGGCCAGGTAAAGGCGTCGGCCACATCGACAACGATCAATTTTAATCCAAATACCAGCAAATAAATTTTAATTTAGTACCACATACTTGTCATTTTCAGAGAAGCATCTTGTTCCCACACTTTCTCATGTTGAAATCTGCAGCATTACAGTAAACTGACAGACACGAAACACTACACAATCTGACAGACACTAAACACTACACAAACTGACAGACACGAAACACTACACAAACTGACAGACACGAAACACTACACAGCCTTCGTCTATTTTATGCAGTTGCCCTTGGATCACCGATGACAATGTCTGGTATATTTGAAGATGTGTTCAGGGAATGTATACAGTGGATCGCTTCGTATCCTTTACTTTGTGTCGTATCCTATTTTTATTGTATGTCTTTTGTTTTCTATAGCATAACGAGTAATCGGAGCCCTTTGACTTCTACGCAACAACACGCCTGTCACTTTACGGTGGTGTCACGTGACGGCCGTGCCGGCCCAATTTCACTGCGATGCAGCACGTCACTACCGACTACTTGTACTATATTATAATACTCTGTATTATCATAACTACTATTAAGATAAACCGATATATTAAAACATATTTAAGGTAGATGGATACAAAGTGATTCTCTGTTTAAACACAAAATGTTTGTTGGTTGTAGGTAAAGCTGTTTGTGTAACAATTCGTGCAAAAACTTTATAATGTGCACATAGCGTACGTCGCTCTTAGTTACACAACATGCTTCATGGCGGTCGAATATTCTTAAAAAGTGTAAACGAGTACGAGACAGAGATAGAACAGTTCCTTGATGACAGCTGGAATCGATTAGGCCTGAAATTTGTTACACCACTTTGAAGTCAAAATTTCTTTCCAATGCCTATCATATTTTGTTCCATCTTACGTATGTATGTGTGTATTACATTCGGCCACATTATGATGATATACGTGGCACTAAGCATCGTTCGCCTCAGCTGGCCTATACACTTGCCAAATACAAGTTACACATAACGATTTATTAGTAACTTGGTTCCATTAAACTAAACCATCAGTGTTATGAGTGTGTGCTATTTATAATACTTGCCTAAAGCTCTGCAGCTGCGCCTCCCTCCTTTGGCACTCCGCTAGCGCCTCCTTGGCCCTGGCCAGGTCGTCTCGCAGCATGCTCATCTGGTGCTCAATGCTGGTCCTCTCCTGCTCGAAGGTCTCCCCCGTACTCCGCACTTGGTCCTTCAACACGTTCACCTTCCTGTTGTACCGGGCCCGCAGTAGTTCCGCTTCGTCCAATTTCTTCTGTAGTTCTTCCACCTTTCGAGCACGTTCTAGCGATGTTATCTGTGATTGGGACATTTTTATTTCTAGAGACCAAGACTGGTATTTCTTTTTGATTTCTAGAATGCTTCATGTGAATGGAAACGCCAAGTTTTGTTTTAAAAAAACTTACGCTTTTTTACTTACTTACTTACCGTAAGTATAAAGGTTATAAACTTCAGACATTGGGACTGGTTATTTGTATTACTACTTCCTTGCGGCACTATTGTGTGCCCCGTTTCCCAATACCAGTGGATCCAGGGCACAAAAGGGCGCGTAAATACGCTTCCCCACGTTACGAGAAATAAAAAACGTTAAAAGAAATCAGCCTATAAAGCCTGGGAGGAGAATTTTGTTACGAAAGTGTGGTACTTCTCAAAAACCTTTTACCTTACAATGCCCTTTGTTTTTTCTATATTCTAGACTCCCTATTAAATGTAATAACTACTCTTTCTCCCTTACACGTTTTTCGTTATAGTGTTTTGCCGTGGCAATCAGTTTGTCGCGCTGCTGTCTCGGACCTGTGCGGTACCTTGTGCTCGGCCGCGTCCGCCAGCTGTCCGTTGAGGTCGCGTATCTGCGCACGCGCATCGCTCAGCTGTAGCCCCAGCTTGTCGCACTGTCGCGCTAACTTCTTGCTCCTGGCCACCGCCTCATCTCTCTCCGCTTGCAGTATGGCGCGGACACGACAGCTTTCCTCCTATACAGATAATTTTGGGTCTGCCAATTAGAATATTAAATAGATATACAATAAGGCTAAACGTCAGCCGCCATATTAGCGTATCACAAGGACAAACCGGCTAATAGTTGGCCTGCCACAAGAGAAAACGACCTTGTTTTTTTGAAAATGGCTAACCATATTGTAACACGGCGATTGATAAAATATAAATACTTATCCATTGCTTAAAGCCTGTAACACCTGTCAAGTCTTTACGGTACTTCGTATGGGGCTACACTAACGTAATGTGATCATTCCCTTAGTCATGATATCTTAACCCTCTTTTCCAGCCCCCATGAAAAAGCAACGCCAACTATAGCTGCCGTGCGTAAACTGCCCCTCTCGTTAGAGAGGGGGGAGCCAAGGAGACCAGGTCCCATCGATCAAGATAATAATTGTTACTTTATTTAATTTTATATTACTATCGGGATGCATCCTTCCCATCTGTGGGAAACTGTTTCCCTATCGACCACAATCTCGCCTAGACCGTCGTGTTGCCCGACGTGTCTTATAGTAACCGATGAAGATGCACTGGACACTTCCGTCAGCATAGAGCAGTCAAAAAATGATCGGTCCACTAACAAGACATACAGAAGACGCAAATTGATGAGGTTGAAAACCGGTGACAGGTGCCATGCCTGCCTAGGCATGCAATGCATGGTACCTATGCATTGCAAGCCGAACCTAAACAATTTGGCGCCGCCTAAAGCAACACTATGCTCTCTGACTTCTGCTTATTGTTCTGTCTTAAACTATTGTCGATGACTTTGTTGTTCTTGTCAAATAAATGTTTTACTTTCTTTTTTTCCTTACAAGAATCGTCCACTTACGTTCAGATTTTCTTGTGCACAATTTATTACAACAAACAGACCTGCACGCTCAGCTTGCGCCGCAGCAGGTCGAGGTGCAGGTCTTTCCTCTGCAGCTGCTCGCGGAGGATCTTTATACGACGCTGTAGTTGGTACACGACGGCCGTCTACAGAATAACAAACAAACAAGCATTTACACTTCACCGGGCCCGTCCGTTTACTGGGCACAGACCTCTGTCGTCGCTGGACATATATACCTGCTAGTTCGATATGGGAGTAACAATTATTTGCTTTGATATCACTTAAACAAACCATGTAACTACACGTACAAGTACTGCTATGTCTAAACCAAACTAAAAATACAGGCGATATACTATCATGGGATAATTGAATGACTAGCAGAGTACCCCTTGCACTACAATTAGAGTGACATTTCGTATTGTTGAATTAAGTTTACGCGAATGTTACTCATTACAATAAAACTGTTTTTACGGATTTTATCGCAGTTTATTTAATTATTTAACTAGCCCGACGTTTCAGAAACTTTACAGCAACTATGGGGTGCACTCTAGTCCAATAAATTCCGTAAAATTAGTTTTATTGTAGTGTCATTTCACTTGAAAAAAAAAAATGATTTGACCTTAAAAATAATTAAGAATATGCTTCAGTATTAAGTCCAACTACACTATCTGTATGTGTAATAATAATTTGACCTCAATTTCTACTTACCTAACCGTTATAGTGCTGTGGATTTACGATTAAATGTTTTTAACATCATGAACAATAATATACTTGTTTATTTAAATATTCCTGTTTATGGTATGTGGACTGTGGAGTTGTGATTTAACATACATTTGATCTGTTTCATGTTTTTACTGATGCCGACGGTAAACAATTCACATATTTAGCTCTACTTGTTCCACCAATTGATTTTCAGAAATTCAAGATACACGTTATCATACTGAACTGTCATTCCAAAGAGTCTCTGATTGTATATAAATTACAATTTGTACAAAATTAATTTCAAGTCGTTATTACAAATGACATTATATTTGAAAGAAGGGCATAATACGGAAAATTGTGGTATGCTCACTGTGTATCTTTGTATTTTTGTAAATCCATGACTAGTATATAAAAAAATAAAATTCAACATCTCTTTATAGATATTACGAGCAGAACGACGAAAGCCGAAACTAGCCGAACGTCTCCATCTTTAAAGGATGTGATTTTTTTACCGCTGGTGTCAAAACTATAGTGTAATACATAACTAACGATATCTGGTGCTCAATTGTACTGTGCTGTAATGCCAACTTATTGTGATACGAATATTCATGTTATGGTCATACTTTGATGATTCATACAATTTCAAAACACATATGCCATGCCAAATTTCGTTTAAGTCTTACTTCTTTAAGGTAGGGCAAGTCATGGAAAGATCTCTCCCGCCTTAGTCTGGGGAGGGAGCCATAGTACAGCAGCTGTATAAAATATACGTCTTAGATATTAAATTTCGAAATTCGAAAACTCAATGCTTCTTAGGAATAGCGCTTATATTTAAAAGTTTTGAGCAAACATTAAGTGTTGTATAATTAACTGTTCGAATAATTAACTGTTGTACCTGTACATTGATGTTTAAAGTTTACGCGAAACTGATTGTAATGAAAGTAATTTAAAAGATTTTATCGCGGTTTATCTAAATATTGAACTATCCCGATGTTTGTCTGATGTTTTAAGTCGAGCTTGTTAAATAATTAAAACCGTGATAAATCATAAAATCCGTAAAGTTTTATTGTATTAGTGCCCACGTGTGTTCTAGCGGCTTGTAAGTCCATTAATGCGGTCTGTTTGTTAGTAAATAGTTTATATTCCGATTCTTTGAATTATTCTGTTTACTAAACTTATTACTACTCTTCTTAGGGTTTAGTACCTCATAATTAAAACGTCCCGCCCAGATCTTTCATATTTAGCTATGTGTTATATGTATTTCTCTAATTTAATCTCTTGAATGCATATAATCTTACAAATGTGTATATTTCCGGTGCCTGTGACACTTAGCACAGGGCCAGGCTAACGTGTTGCGATAAGTCCACATATTATTACTATTAATAATAAAGAGAATGTGCGATATGTGTGTGCAGCGACTGACCTTGTCAACAATTTTATCGCTCTCGAGGCGCGCGAGCTGCTCGGCGCGGTGTATGATGGAGTCCGCGTGGAGCTCCGCTCCGATGTCGTGGGTCAGCTCGTCCAGGCTCAGCGTGCGGCACAGTCGCTCCAGGAACGCCACGAACTGCGACCAGAGGACATAGGGAAAGAAGTATCACAGCCAGGCTCGTATTATTCACCAGCTGTCATGCTCTTGACTGTATATGTCCTGTGCTGTCCTTTACTGTACTTACTGTTGGGCAGTTCCTTTACTGTGAATGCAGTATATATGTGACTGTGCGTGAATATTTCATGTGACATACATGTGACGGCAGAAGCAAAGAGAAAAATAAACATCGCGGAATATTCTCTGTACCCGTGGGACCCTTTCTGTCACGACAGGCTGTATTTACTTAGTACTGGAGCTCGGTTGATTTTAACAGGTACACGTGCGTACAAAGAATTGTCCATGTTTTATTAATATCAAGATGGCGACATTTCACTCGCGTTATTTATTGCAACGAGGCGGAATGCACGGCCAGTACGCCGATGCGGTGCTTGATAATATCGTGAAGTACAGTCAGCGCTCGAAATCTGGTAGGTAGTGCGCTGCCGTTGAACTTTGGAATGAGTTGCCACTGCCACTATACATAAAATTAAATATTGAAAGTTGTTTACCTGTTTATTACACTGCAAGTAATAATAATATCTTTGGACTTGCATCGCGACGTTAATATAAACCCGTCTAAAACACCGTAAGGGCTTGTGTGTCATGATAGAAGTACTAAACTGAATACGCCAGTGATCAGACTAAGCAAAGTGAGTAATTCGTTTTAGAGGCAATGTATACGTCTATACAATAGGATCCCTGATAACGTTAAAAATCTTTCATTTGTTAAACTTGAAAACACCGTAAAAGAACGTTTGTGTGGCAGAGGATATTATAAGGTAAAGTAGTTTATGGTTGATACCTACCTTGAGAATAAAACTCTCCATGCTGGTAGTTTCGGTATTGTTACTCGTGTAATAAAACGTAATAGAATGAAATGGAATTACAATGTAACTTGTGTATATTATCTTAATTTACCAGTGCCGCTAAGTTTGTTTCGCCGGTTCTCCTCAGGTCAGGGTTAGGGTTGAACCGGTAGTAGTGAAGTAACGGCATTCAAAAAGAGATATAGTAAAATAATATTTCGAATAAAATATTTTGATTTTGATTCGCTTACAATTTCTAATACGATATTATCAGAAAGGGTACCAAAAGTTGTCCTGAAAACAAGTGTCAGGAGAATGAGCCCTGGCCATAGCTACTATATATAGGCACTATTTTATGAAGCACACTGTAGCTTTCACACTCAACACTGCAGTTTTCTTTCAGCAGTCAAAGAAGCCTACGTTTTAGGAACGTATATCCATTCCTAGTATATGTTGAGCATAGAAAATGCTAGTGGTGACTGATATTTATTCTCAATCATAACATGATAATGTAGGAATTTGCATGGTGGGTCAGGTGGAAAGTAACCGTAGCATGTCGATGTGTGAACATGGACGTATATGTAGGTGTTACTTACACACCGTTACGACGAGGGTATCACCGCGAACGGTAGGTCATTGAAATCGTCAGTCGTACTCCACCAATTTTCTCAGGCATATTACTACTGTGTAATTCGAAATGTGAATGTTCCCGTCTGGGACTGTTTTTTGCTGTCCCGGGGAAACGCATTTATGCGCTTCCACCGGCCCTGGGTCGGTTCCAGTGGTGTGTGGGGCTCGTGGCACATCGTAGTCCTGAATAAATACAAATACCACCGTGAGTGCCATCAGTGCCGCCTTTGGTCCGTATCCCGGAACAATAAATCATCAGGGCACCTCAACGGCTAGTCTGTACTCTACGAGACAAACGCCATCTCCACAGAAGAGTGGCACTGTCCTAAAGATGGAAGGGTTGGTTTCACCACATTAGGTGTCCCTTACGAAGAGGCGCCTTCTCCTGCTGTTTAGTCCCCCTCCTCTTAAAGGGGGGTATGAAGGGCAGCCACTTCAGTGCAATTAGTTTCAGCCAGTGGTCAGGGAGCACTCCAGGCTACAGAGCGCCACCGCCTCGACAAGTGGGGCTCATCTGACACCTAAGTTTTTGTCATTCTGTGTGGTAGATAATTGATATTTTATGCAAAGCTCATCTCCATGGCATATTTTAAGGAAAAGTTACGTAATGTTTTTTTCCTTACTATTTTATGATTCATTTTCACCGACGCTTTTTTTAAAATAAATTATTTAACTGAGTGTACATTGTTTCTTTCTTAACGCAACTGATACGCCACTTGAAAGGCAGTACGTTAGAGTTTATTTGTCATTTTATGCGCTGTTCGTATTTTTATCGTGACTTCTTTGTGACGTTAAAAGTTAAACTTTGTAAAGATAAGTTACGAGTGTTTAAAGAACTGATTTTACAGATATTAAAGTAGGTGTGTGTTATTCGAAAATGTATTTGCATTTTTAGACTCCAGTAAATTGTAAACACTTATTACGTACCCAAGTGATTGTATAAAATTACCTACCTAGCCTACTGCCTAGTATTGGAACAAAAAACTCACTTGTCTGCTCGTGTCTCCGCGTCGTGAGCTACAGTCATATCTGTTATGCTCACCTTGGCTTGTCCTTCCTCAAGCTGTCTCGCGCGAGCTCCAGCTTGTGCAGCTTGTGTTCTACAAGCTGCACGCGTTCCTTCAACACTCTCGCCCGCCTGCTCGTGCCGGTGTGAGGTGGAGTCATGTCTGTTATACTCACGTTAGCCTTGTCCTTCCTCAAGCTGTCCCGCGCGAGCTCCGCAGCGGCGAGCTCCGCTTCCTGCTTGTGCAGTTTGTGTTCCAGTATGCTGCGCTCATCCTCCAGCACGCGCACGCGCACGCTCGCTTGTTCGTGCATGTGTGAAGTTCGGTTCAGCTGCTGAGCTTCCAGCCCAAGCTTGTCGCGTAACGCTTCTAATTGCTGGAAGATATTATCTGCGTATAGTGCCATTCCGTGGCGTAACCTCAGGGTGTCAGTACCACAAAATGTCTTAGTAATATAGGAAGGGCTTGATAAGAAGTCGGAGCCTTCGGATTGACTATCGACACCCATAAACATCCCCATAGACATTATGCAGTCGGAGCTCACTCCTTCCGTCTCCTTCAATGGGCTTCAGGTAACAAACACGCACCAAACGCGACAGCATAACTTTGTGGTATTGTGTAAGTGGCCCCCCCGATCGTGTCGGTCCGATTTAGCCGCAATCCAGTTTGGTACTACCTCGTATTGAGCGATAACATCACGTGAAATATTTTGGGTCAAGAAGGCCCATTAGGGGATGGAAGAGAAGTGCATTTACATAGCCTCTGGTCTGGTTGGTGTGTTCAAGTGGTGGTATCGGCATACATCCGTATGCCGATACCACCACTTGAACAATAAAAAGAAAAAGTAGATGCTAACCTTTAATGGCACTTGACATATGTCATCCTCAGGATAAGAGCCAGGAAACGTTTATCTTAACCCAGATCGCAGAACACGTACAGTTGTGTTAAGAACGCACATTGGAAGGTATTTAAACTTTATTTTTATTGTCGGTAGAAACTACGTAGTAAGAGGAAGTGTCATGGTCCACTGCAGGCAAAGTGGATCGGCATGACTAGGGAGGTACCTCTCGCTCCCTTCATAGGGCCTTAGAGTGACATATACGCTAACGTGTTTCGTGTGGCTTGGGAGTAACCGGTGGCCCATATCGCTACACCGTTAGTCGTCAAAAGGCTTACTGTCTTAAGTGACTTATGTCTCTAAGAAACGAAAGAATCACATTAGTTTAAGTAAACTCCGGTCGCGTGTCGGACACACACACCTTCTTGTAGTATAAAAAATTACCACAGTCTTATCTTTGTTTTCGCTGAGCACTTCTCTGATCCTGTCCTTGATGGTGCTCTCGTGGGCCTCCACGAAGCGCGTCGGCAAACTGAGCAGGATGGCGATAGACTCCATCGTGTTCCGGAAGTCCGTCTGCAGGCGCTGGTACTTCTCGTCTCGGTGCCGTAGATCCTCTAGGAAAGGGCTTCCAAATTAGTTATTTCTATATTTTTGGAGTTTTTCAAAGTTAGTAGGGCTCCAACTCCAAAGACTTTTTTTAATTGATATTATTTTATTATATTATTGAGCATAGGGCAGGCACCTTTACACCTTTCAACTGGCCTGGGGTCCATGAGAAGGGAGTGTCGGGCTCGGCACGAGCAGAGAGCTGTTAGCGACTAAAAATATTGGAGGGCAACAAAAACTAGAAGCATATGTCAGTTGTCACCAAGTTTTATCCCTATGCGGTTTTGGGCTATTCATCATCTCGTAATTTAATATAATAAACAATCGAAATAGTACAAAAAGTATATCATTTGTTGAAGTTAAATCATAATATGCTATTATTAATTGAGTACAGAAATAAAATTTACCTTTAAGCTGAATAATCATAGATTCATTCTGGCTAACGTTATCCGTGACCACGTTCAGGTTTTTAGTGCAGTGTGACAACTTCTCTCTTGCCTCATGTAACTCTCTCTCCATAACTCTATTCGACACCGAGAGAGATTCCTTTTCTTGCTTTAGTCTTTCTACGTCTAGCAGCTGCGATGACAACTGCCTCTGCAAGATGTCCTTATCAGCGTTAGCTCGCTCCAGCGAATCCCTGCAGCTCCGCAAATCCTGTTCCACCGTCGTCATGCTCTCGGTCGTGTTGTGGCATTTGTTCTTCAGCCTCGTTATCTCTAGCACCAGCTCCGCCGCCTTCATGATGAGGCTCTCCGGTGAGTGCGTGTGAGTTGTGTCGCAGAACTCCGAGTCCAGAGCAACGGACAGACGCCGCACCAGGTCGTGGAGCTGACACCGCGCATTCTCCTTCTGTTGCTCCTCATTGTGACACTCGAGCTCTAGCGCGCGCAGCTTTTTCTCCAAGTCTTTGATCTTCTCCTCGCAATACCGGTTGTCTCTCTGCAGAGTCTGCACTGTTAGGTCGCTTCGCCCTTGCGTAGCTTGGAGATTGCGCTGAAACTCCTCGAGGTCCTGAATCTTCTTCTTGTAGGAGGATATGACCGCGTTCTGACGCGCATTCTGCTCTCGTAGATGATCTATCTCCACCTGTTGCTCTAGTATCCTCTGTTCACGCGACAGCATTTGGTTTTTTATGTCGCTGTTCTAAAATAAAAATTGTTTCTTGATATTTCTTTTATGTTTACAAGAAGTAGTAAGAACCTACTACTATCTTTAGTACTACTACAATCTCAGGTATATCAATATTAAATAAAAAAACGCATTTGTAATGGACAGAACGTGTTAAGGAGCTTAAATTCGGATATGTGTGATAGTACGCACAAGGATCAATCGATCACTTTCCAACTACATCATCAGACCAGCTCGATGTTACCATAATATTTTATTGTCATCTAATCTTGATTTTATTACATAGTTAGTTGATTAGTTTTACAGCGCCATCTAATAACAGCGTGATAACATATCATCTTTCTATGTGGGTGCCTCACGAAGACGTTACCGTTGTTTAAAATGATTAAATTACGATTATGCTGCTGAAGTATTTGGACGTACTTGCGAAGGCTGTACTGGGATGCACATACCTCGGATATCAACTTGTCCCGCTTGTACTGCAGTGCTGCGAGGTCGCTTCTAAGCGCAGTGACTATATCACTGCCAGTCTCCACTTCCATCTGAATACAAAAAGCCTGGTTCAATAATTTTAGATTAAAGTATTAAGCTGCAATGGAAGGATGCAGGTAATTAAGAAGACCAAGACTGACATACCATCATCAGATTGATCAGGTGCTGTCTGGAGAAGGTGCCAAGAGGCTTCGCAAACAGCGTGTTAGTGTGAAGAGAGGAATTTCTTTTAAGGAAGCAAGATACTCGGTTTCTCTGCCTACTGCATACCCCACATGAGATCTGGTGTAGATGTGTCGTTGTATATTATGAAAGAGGCCTGGTTAGTTATCTACGAAGCAATATATCACATAAAAGTCTTACAAAATTCCATTGTTTGTGAAGCAAACGGTCTCGGGTGGCGTGCACAAGACGACTAGGCCGTGGGAGGTGGTACTTTCGGCTTGCGTGATGGGGGTTGCTATTTCAGGCTCGCGAACAGTCACGATATCTTATCGTTGGAAAAGGCACGCTCATTACGAGTCACCGTGTGCACTCCGGAAGTCGTTGGGCAACTATTGGGTGCTTATCGATTATCGTGTGCATCGATAATCGATAAGCACCCAATAGACGACAGACGCCATTGAACCTGTGGCTGACGCGTCAACAAGGCTGACAGGAAGTTTTACAAAGTGTGTTCATATATCTTCCTCTTCTTATTGATTAAGAATACCAACAGCCTAACATATAATATAAAATAAAAAAGTTGATGTGTACTTGAGTACACGCTTTAGAAGTTATACTTCATTGGTAAAACAAGAGAAAAACTAAAATGTTGACTATAGTTAACTTCAGGGTGTCGGTTTTTCCTGACGGTGTGCGCGTTTAAAAATTTAGTCTCATCACTTTTCCCTAAGGCGCCAAAAGGAGTATAACAAAAAAAAAAACATCACCGCTTTGTAATAACTACAAATAGCCAGAACAATCAGGGACGTACCTGAAGATACTGTTTCAGTAAGCGGTAATGCAATATAGTGTTCCGGCACGACCGGAGAGGTACCTCTCGCTCACATAATTAAATTAAACTGATTTACACAACTGTTATGCGGATGTTTATAGGCGTCGGCATCAAATGGCTCCGACAGATCGTTTGTCCCCCTATAATTAAAAAAAATATTTAAAAAAAAACGAGGAGAGTCCAAGTAAAGAGCTCGTGAAAATTAAAAATACTGTCGATTTCGAGTGCGCGGCACTGTACAGGGCACATGCGACACGTACACGTAGTTGCGTACCAACGAGGGATATTACCTAGCTGACGTCGCTTAATACTTTCGATCCCGAAATAAATTAAAGGTTCCCTTGTGGATAGACTTTGCGCAGGTAATTCCGCTGGCCCCAGCTAGTGTAGTATAATATATGAAACGCCATACGCCGACAATCATATTATGATACGACGTGGAGGCCTTTTTTCGATCACTATCCAGCACAATGTGCCATTAAAGGGCAGGGTCTGGGGCTTCTACTTCCACTAGGTACATTGTTATTGTCCGATGTGATCGTGTCCACGTGATGTTTTTATAGTATAGGGGGGCCAATGATCAATCGAAGCCCTGCATTCCCCCACCCATCCAACAGGCCAACGGCTACTCACTGACCTCACGAAGCGCGATAGCATATCTGTAACTTTACGGCAGTATCATGTGAACAAGATTGTCCTCCCCGGTCGTGCTGGCCCAATTCAGCTTACCAGCAAGGCACTATTTATAGGTAACCGTTGCAACAGTTCAGTAGTAACTATGGGGGTTATGGTGGGAACCTGACGCCATAGTACGGCCCCGAAGTCGGAGGTGAATGTTTTAGCCTCTGGTTGTCGGATAGGATATTAGATTCGGGTCACCTGTCTATTGTCGACAGATACGGGGTGTCTCATTATAGCCGGTCGATGGCAGCCGCTGGGTTTTAGGAGTTATTGGTTATCCGCGAGCATAGGATCTCCCCCAGCACTGGTATACGTAAAACCAATTTCCCGCGAAACTAGCAAGAGAAATGGACGGAGGTTTTCCGTGCAATTCATCATTCATCGCTACTTTACTATTACTATTAAGTGCTAGCATCTCCCTGCAGTTTCACCCGAATGACGCGGGTGCCACTTTTCGTTGGGTACACTGCTTATATTAATTATCCTTCCTCGTTAAAAAGACTCGCTTAACACAAACATAATTTTTCAATTGGAAACAGTGGTCCCTGTGACCAGCGAGTTCAAACGAACAAACTCTTCAGCCTAATGTTATATTAGTATTGATGGTATACTGAAGCTCAGCCAACAATATTATGTTTGTATTTTATGATCAAACAGTTCAAGAATATTACGATTTCCAGCGAAGTCAAGGTATCTGCGGGACCTTTTGCCAGGGGCATTTTGCCGATTTACTGTGTTTGTTACTGTCGAGCTACATACAGAAGGTAAAAAAAAGGAATTATTAGATAACTCTAGCATACCTTTTAAATTTGATCGTGGCTCATGAGATGGACGTGAAATATCGATATCAAATATCAAACAGAAAATCCGTATAGCAGATCAAATATTTAATAATACCTACCTCCAGAGTTAACACACATTTACATCCTATTACTAATATACTTATAAACGGCCCATGTGTGGGGGGGGGGGATAGTAATTATGTGAATGTTCATGGGCGTCAGTAGTCGTAAAAGCCTTCGGTACCTCGTTTGCCCCCTACTCTATAAAAAAAAATATCATAACTATTTTCACTTAAGTATACAGGATCCTCCCTACTTATTGCGAAGTATAAACTTGTAACATAACATTGCGATGACTTACATTGCCTGGAGTCTCAGCACGTTCATACACTTTCCAATCTTCTGCGTCTTCTTTACTTTTGTCGTCTTCCATTTTTTTATTTCATACGAGGCAAATAAAAAGGCACGTCGCGTAGCTATTGCGTTGCTACGAACTGAAAACATGTAAACATTGGAATCGATACAGCGATTTGCCGTAAGTGCCAGACTTAATAATTGACTCGCCTGTAGCAAAAGTTTTAATTTGCTTTGATCAGATTGAAATAATTCAGTAATATATATTGTAGTGCGCATTATATATTTGTTGGATTTATATTCGTTATTTTGGAATTGAGGACCTTTCTGTGACCGGCGCCCATCAATATCCACATCGTGTTGCATGTTTCCTCCATTCCCTCCTCCCTCAATAGACTAAGAGAATCTCACGCGCTCGCGAATATAAATTTAAAAGAATATCTTAATTTTATATAAATGTTAATAGGTTGAGACAATGTTGAGGAACACGTGAATGTGGTGGCATGTGAAACCGCATCGAATCTATATCGCCAACAGCTATCATAATGATTAAGAAAATACGGGTGTGGTCTACGCACACGATCGTAGTAAAATTACTTTAGACAAATGAAACTTAGGTAACGAACGGGCTATTCTCATAACTCTCATGAGAGGAAAAGGAAGTGTGTTCGCATCTCTCCTTGTCCCTGCAGTAATATACGAAACGTAACACTCTCTGCCTATCCATTAACACTTGAGATCTCCTTTTCAACTTTTTTATAACACTCTCGACACGGATTCACCAGCGTATTCCCATATGTGCCCGAATTGCAATTTAAATTCTTGAAGTTTGACTTCAAAAAATTGTTGGGCACATTCCTATTTTCTGAGTTTTGGGCAAGAGGGAAAGAGCTGCCTTTTATACCACCGTCTGATGGCGCTAACGAAGTACCTACTGTCATTACAGGACATCCATCAAGATGTCACTTGCACTAAGTGTTGCTTAACCTATATGATCATCAAGTATAAGGAAAGTTTGGCGCGGTCCACTGTAATTCATTGATTACAAACGTCTAGTCTAGACCCACTGCAACTACAGATGCGATATCCGATACATAATTATAGGTGCCTGCTGTACACTTTTTGCGCTGCAGCATCAGCACCAAAATCAATCGAATGTTTAGAAATATAACCTAAGCATAAGCACACCCAAGTTGTAACAGCCCGGGCTTGTGAAAATAATATTAACTCTTTACATCGAGACATGGAGCTGATGTTGTTGAATTGTAGGTAGTTTAAGAACAATCTCGATTACGTCAGCAATGAAAACCACACACCAATCGAATCGGCCCATTAGTTTAGGCGCTACGATGCCACAGACACACTGATACATACAACATGTATGTTCAAGTTACGTTATAACACCCCAAGTTTATCGCCAGGACCTACAAATGGAAATGGATAATAGGCTTAAACTCGAAAGAGTGCGTGGGAAATAAGGTAACGAGTTTGCTTTCTGTTAAGACCTTTAACAGAAAGCAGCTTGTTCTTGTTCGGGCCCCACTTGTTACAATGTTAGTTGAAATAGAAGGACTATTAGGTGTAAAGAGGCTATAAGAGGTTTAGTTAGACTTTCATATACATTTATTTCAATTGGTCTTTCCACATTCACAATCCAGAACAGACTTAAAATAGTACAAGAACAACAATGGAGTTTTTGTTAATGGTTAGTAAAAATGTGAGGGTATGAAGTCTTATCTGATAGACTAACGGCTGCAACTTGGATGGTCCTTTATATATATAATTATTGTTTGTTTTCCTTCATTGTGTTGATAGTCCTTCATTCCATAAATTCAATATATTTGAATAATATAGTGTTTAATGAAAAGAAAAACAATAGTTAAAAGATAAAAGGAGTAGAGCTCCTTTTTTTATGAAATATAACTTTTTTTATTTATTTTACGTTTAGTTTACGGCGGCAAAGATAGAAATATTTAAGTATAATTTGATGATCCACTGCTGGTCATCTCCACAGAATCTGTGGGGGGTTACGGGCATCGAGGCGGACCTCATAACCCGGGTTGGGTCGCAAGGGGATCCCCTCGGTAACGGGGCCGCAATAATTTGCGGGTTTGCCATCGTGGCTTATTGGCTCAGGGGAATGTAGGCCTGTTTAGGGCCTGTGTGTTGTGTTGTGACTATGGTGAGTAGTGATTGGGTGTGTTATAATTTGATGAAGGGAGATTAAATCAATCCGTCGTTCAATCCGTTAATCAACCGTAGAGAAAAACGAGTGACATTTCTTCAACACAGAGAACATTAAGCCTTACTGTTAATGATGACAGATATCTTTTTTTTTATACAATATTTAAGGTTCAAAACATAACTGCTACAGTGGGAATCACCAGTTTACGGCGGATATGTTTAGAATCTGCGGGAAAAAAGGAGGGGGGGGGGGTCTGTCGCCCTAAACCAAAAGACACAAAAGTCTTCGCTAGTCCGACGGATTGTAGGGGCGTCCAGTAGTAGGTCCTTCCGAAAGAAGTGTTACTCAGGTAGTGTCACCAGGGGATGGCCGACAAATGCCGGTATTGATAGATGTTATAGTCTAGAGAACTCTCTCGAACAGTGTTGGTTATCCTGATGACCAGCGCAATGTGGTACTTACCAGTCACCGCGATCAGAGTCTGCACATTACCATGCGTAGGCACTCCTAGTGCCGGTTGATACGATTCAGAGAACGTTCAACGTATCAGGTATTACGAATTCGTATTCAACTTTTGTACACTGCGAGTATATAAATACCAGTTTCCTCGCTCACGCGACTCATACACTAGAGTTTTTGCAAATTAGTTTCATTGCTGCCCATCGATGTCAACCCATTTGGTTGTCGGCGTGAACTGACATCTACAAAGTTACATTCGTGCCGCATGTGTTTTCTGTGGAATCCCATTGAAAAATCTGCTGAAAGAGTTGCACAACCGCTGTATGTTTCTTGACATCGATAGTCATTTGCATGCTTCGACTAATTGTTTGATTTTGCATAGGCCAGGGTAAAACTATTTATTCCCTGCAGTCTGAAGTAGCCTTTTATCGTCCGGTATCAGGACGTGATCTGTGATCAGGCACTCTATAGTCTGCTGGTGCATAGTGGCTCTACAAGTTCTCTCCTCCTGTTGTGCTTTATTTCTTGGTTAAGAGCATGATAATGAGAGTAACTGTTATAGTCCAGAAAGTTAGCGGGCTGAAACAAAGCTCAGCTAACCGACAACTGCTGGGGAATAAATCTCGAGTGGCGACCCCGCAGCTGAAGGCGCAGCACGTGACCGACTTCCACCAGTGCACGTTCTGTCTGCCGCTGAGGGTCATCATGAGCGCATACGAGCAGCCTTTCGGTGACTGCAGCCCTCCTTCCACCTCCACTTGGTCACTATGACCACACAAACCCCGCTAAATATAAGTGCACTAGTATTTTATGTGTGCTGCACTACATGTGAGCGCCATGTATCTCCCAGCCCGGACATACGAATTGTCTCCATCATGTTCTGGTAAAATATCAACAATCACCAGTGATCCATTTACAAATGATAAACTTACACGTGTAGGGGAAAGGAATATAAAAAAAAAATATGCATAAACTTTTTATTCAAAACAAATTTACCTTTGTTCCGGTAAAACACCAGTTCACAAATCACTCTTTTACGTCCAACAATATTCTATGCACACGTGAACTTGCACTATACTTTTTCCATTGGTATAGGCAGCAGTATTTTAAAGAGTAATATCACAAATATTATGTTTTATAACAACTCTTATAGTTAACAAATGAGGAGTAAATTGACAATATAAAAATAGTCACGCCGGACGTAGCTATATCTTAAAAACTAAGTACAAAAAAGGTGAAACCTAAAAATACTTATTACGAATAATGACTATCACTTCCTAATAAAAAAATACATGACAATCATTAAAGCTGCATGGCAGGACTTGCACAAAACAGGGAGACAGTAGAATGTCTAGCAGACTTGAAAGGAGATTCTGTCAGCCTGTATATTTCTAACAAACCACTTGTTCAAATTATACTTCACTTTTTAATAATAAAATGAACATTTATATTAATCAGGGTAGTAAGTAGATATTGAACATACCCCTTTGTAAGTGTTATCTATATAGAACACGACTCTTTTTGCCATTTTAACCTACGTCATAGGCATGAATTTAAGCAAATCAAAAAAATAAATAATGAAAAACTAAATTTCAGAATAACAAAAACAGATTTTATGAAAATGATCTAAGTGCAAATGTAATGCAGATCCTACACTAGTTTAACTTAGTTTGCTTTTAGGTATATATATACCAGAGGAACTCGGTGGAGGCGCCTCCGCTACGCAGACTCGAAAACTTGTTGCACTGAACACTTGAAATGCCGAAAGACATTCCGTATGATTATATCTACATTCTGTATTTATGGATATAGTCAGGTACCGCGCACCAGTATACAAATAATAGATATTTAAATTCAAACTAGTATGGACACTCTTTGATTTACAAAAGTACAAGATACAATTTCACACTGAACCGGCCATTTTAAAGCATCCTTGATTGTACTACTTTGAAAGTTATTGTATCATAACATAGTCAATTTATTTTAAATATATATGTACTTCTAAAAGAAAAAATATTAAACATGAGTCTGTGGGAATGCGGAGAAATGAGTTAATTCGCTTGGCATAACGATTCCGTGATACACATATAGCCCATGACAACATATAATAACCCCATATAAACAACACAGACACCAGGTCATAAAGGTTATTATGTAGGTAGGATGCTTCACCTATGAGCGCAGCCTGGGAGAGAAGGTTGAGATACTTCTCTTAACATGGAAGAGCCTTACACCATACATACTCTATATATGCCTGTTCGAACACGAGCCGATGGTTTTAACCGCGAACCAGTAGTTTAAGAGGACTATGAAGTTAGCATCAAATGTTGAGCTAAAGATCCAGATTACCAATGTCTCCTATCCTAATGAATGTGCAATCTCTTATTGTAGGAGGTAGTGCCGTGCACGGTCCTGGCCTATGCAACGGAATTGGGCCGCGTGCCGGCCCAATTCCGTTGCATAGGCAGGACCAGGGAGGTAGGTCTCGCTCACTCGATACCGCAGTAAAGTCACACCTATGGTGTCGCGTTTTGTAAGTAGCCAATGGGACAGGGGGGCACCGGCACTGTAATTATGTGGATGTTTATGAGCATCGGTAGACGTAAAAATGGCTCCGACTGCTCGTTTGCCCCCCTATTCTATTAAAAAAACTTCACTTTGCAGGTTGAGTTTGAAAACTAAATCATTTTAGTATTTTTCAAAATTGATTTTAGCATAGATTTAATAAAAAAACTATTTTAACAGTTGATTAGTTAAAATAGTCTCTGTTAATTTAATTTAAATGTGTGTATTATAATTATAAAATAATTATTATCAGTAAACTTAAGGCTATGTGGTATAAATGCTTTTAGGCTGGATGGATCTGTTTAATAACAAGTGGTGCTGACTTTTAAAATGGCACGGCATGACGCCACAAGGTACGTACGTCACGTACACACGTGACCAGCTCACAGGAAGTAGAGCGTGTCGGTGAGCGCGTAGTGCGGCTGCGTGTGCAGGCTGTTGGCGGCGAGGAAGGCGAGTTTGTGTGCGTACTGGCACACGGCGGGCACGCGCACGTGGTTGGAGCAGTTGAAGTACAGATGGGTCAGCTTGTACGTCAGGTACTGGATCTATGGAGGGAAAACAAAAACATTAAATCACCCATAAACATCCGCATTTTCCTGCCCTCCTTACTCTACTATTACTATTACTCAAGCGGCCGCCAGACAGAAAGTCACTTATGCATGTGAAAGGTTGTACTGGCTTCAGATGCAATTTAGCAATAGGTGGAGAAAGCTGGCACGTCTCCTGTGTTGCTCAACCCCGTTTGCAACAAAGATTCTATTTAATTTGTTATAGTCAGTAGTCATCCATACTTTATGTGACATGTTCAGGAGGGAATATGACAAACTGAATATTTAGTAAAGAAAGTTTTACCTTGTCTGGTGACATGCCGCTGGAGTCTTCGATGACATTGTATGACGTGGGGGATATGGTTCCTTCGCGGACGCATTGCGATACCAAGAAAAAGTCGTATCTATAAATATAAAAATAACAATAAAGTGGGATTTGAACCCGAGCAAACCAGCAGTGTTAGTGATTATATACAAGTATGCCTCAATACATAACTCCAATGTCAATAAACCTCACAATTTAGTAATTGAAATAGTATCACCTCTCTGGCAATGTGACCACATCATCTATGACAGTTCCTGGCTGTGGGTTCAGCACTTGTCGCCCATTGTCCACGAATATTCTTGTGTTGATGCGTTTGGACACAATTATGAATGTGAATTTAAATTCCCTACCAGCGTACACTTTCGCGAGTGTCTTCTTAATCTCTGCCACCTGAAACATTTTGCAAGAACAGTGGTACTATGAGTAATAAACAAGTTTTTTACTACCTAATAAACATGTTAGGGCATGCAAAAAGTATGGGGGGCTTACAACTTTCGAGAATTAGCATGCCCCCCCATAGAGAAGTGGCAAAAGTGGTGTAGTAATATTTACATATGACTACGTAGCTTAGTAACATGTGTGCTAGTTAGTTAGGAAAGTATTTTGGATAATTATCTGTTCAATTGTGAACGCACCCTAACACCTTCGGCCGACGACACGGTTCTTGTGTACAATTTGCAATGTTATTATTTCATTTACTTGTATTAGAGTTATTTACTTGTATTTTGACTGTCTCGGAAGATTAAGAAATCTTCAGGTGAGCTTGATGACCTCTATAGGTTTTACGAATCGTGGGAGAATACTAGCACTGCTAAGTGTCTGTAGCCAAGCAAGTATATCTCTAAAACAAATTTTGTGTGGCACCAGAATGCCAAGTGAGTTTTCCAGAGGAAGGAGGAAAAGAAGGAAGACTCACAGTGATCATCTGTATTATTTTTGAGGCCTGGCGCAGTTTGTGGTTCTTGAACAATCTAATGTTTTGTTGGTTTTAAATATAAATGTCTACTAAATGACACCTCACCTCATGGGATAGCACGTATTCGATCTGTCCGTCGCCTACGCCATCTCTGTACACGAAAATACGAGTCGGCAGTTCTCCTGAAACAATACTTAATTGTAAACAGTGGGGAGGGATACTGACTTCTTAGTTCGGTAGTTATGTTCTGTTGTAAATTAAAACAGAAAAATGAGTATAAATACTGTGGTGGTGGGCAGATAGTGCGGATGTTTTTAACACAGACCTGCGTTAAGCTTGGAGCTAGAGATGCCCGCGCCCGAGAGCGCATACGCCGTTGATCCTGCGCCTGATATTGTTCGGACGTAGCAGATTCCTGGCCCATTGAGTGAATTACATAAACCGGGATAATTAAATAAACCGCGATAAAGTCCGTAGAAGTAGTTTTATTGTAATGAGGGACATTCGTTAACTATGTACTGTACAAGATGTCCATCGCAGCCGAAATTCGACTAGAATACTATTAAGGGATATGGAAGAAATATGTGTATGCTATTATTACCGTTCTTCTTCTCGTACTTGTTTAGCGCCTCAGCCACATTGCTGGCCATGTGCCCGCTGATCTCCTCGCCGCTGGGATGGGCGTTGACGCACGAGTAGTAGTCGGACATCTGGCGGTTCATGCTAGCCACGAAGCCACCGAAGCTGCGCTGCTTGGACCGCGTGTCGTGGCATACGTCGTAGCCGATCACCATTATGTTCCTGATGGGAATCTCCACCGTCCACGGGGCGCCGCCGAGCTGTAGTGTAAAACATTGTATGTCAGCTCCGACACGCGATTGGAATTTATTCCTAGAGTACATTAGTAGGGTCCCTAGGGTAGGTATTTGGGTAAATGTAGGTAAAGTATGAGTCCAAGTAAAAGTAGTGTTTGACACAGCCAGGTATAAAGATTGTAACAGCTATGCTGCTATACCATCTTTGTGCCTGACTGCGTCACGTCGATGTGCTATAGGTATACCTTGCAATTAATTTGTATAGCGACTTTGGTGGCGATGGACATGGCCGACTTGCTGCTCATGTTGCGCGCGCACACCACCTGTGTAGGGACGGCGCGCTCGACGGTGCACTGCTTCTTTATAGCCTCGTATCTGTAACAATGGTAATTACAATTTAGGATTACTCCTTTAGAGAATTCAGTTTTTCATGCGAGATGACAAGTGTGAAGAACATGTAACATATTTCATATCTCTTAAAAAAATCGAACAAGAAGCGTCTCCTACATTGCAGCGATACGACAAACTGAATTTGTATAATTAATGTATATAGTAATATTATACACTTAGCGGCGCTGATTCTTGGCCAAACTCAAAACATGCTAACTTTGTTCTTGTCGTGTAGGTAGATAGAAAAAATGTTCATGTTAACCTCAAGAGGGTAATTCACTTATTTGAAGTGCATTTTGTTCTGTGTTTTTAAGTTTAGTCAAATCGTGTCATTTATCCGACAAAGTCGAAATATTATTGTGCTCTGAAAATTTTAAATTTTGATTAGACAAAGACTTTTGGTGTTATAGTGGTTAATAAACACCTAAAGGCCCTATAGGATCCATAAAAATTCCTTTGTCACGAAGTCAGCGAGCACAAGCAGTGGCGTTATTCGAACAAGGTTTGTGTCGTCGTGAAGCTTTTGTCCTAAATGTGCTGCATTCTTCGGTGCAATATGCACTAAAACGGTATCAAGAGACGGACCGCTACACCCGAAGACCAGGTAGTGGCGGTGTACGATGCACATCTGCTCGAGACGACCGCTTTATTGTGTTAGACATTTCCTTCCTGAATGAAGAAATCGCTTCCTGACCGCAGTCGAGATCCGTCAGCGGCTTCATATCTCCAGAGATGTGAATGTTAGCGAGCGTATGGTGAGAAGACGTATGGAGGAAGTTAATTTGAGAGCAGCCCGTGGTCCACAGCTCCTCCTACAGCACAGAGTAGCTCGACTTTACTTTGCCCGCGAACACGCTAACTGGACTCCTGAGCAATGGGCAAGGGTTTTGTTTACAGACGAGTGTAGGATCGCTTTAAATGCACCTGATGGTCGACAACGGGTCTGGAGAAGGAAAGGGGAACGGTATTTGCCAATGACAGCAACTCCGACGGTCAGTGTTGGCGGAGGCTCTATAATGGTATGGCGTGGCGTGAGTTCTGATTCTCGTACGGTATTACTCATCGCCAATAACGCCTTAAATGCAACGCGATACGTCGAAGAAATTCTTCAAAACCATGTTGTGCCCTTCGTAGACTTTATTGATTATGACCATATTGATATATTCATTTTAGTGCATGATGATGCCCGTCCCCATGTCGCTCACATCGTAAATGATTACCTCCAAGAGATTGGTGTTCGAAAGTTGCAGTGCCCAGCTCGCAGCCCGGACTTAAATCCCATAGAACACGTATAGGATAGGCTGAAACGAGCAATAAAGTCATCATCGAACCCACCACAAACCCTCAACTAGCTGCGAGATGCTGCACAAACTGCCTGGCGCGACTTATCACAAATCGATATTAGGAACGTCACCCAAAGCATGCCAGACCGAATGCAGGCGGTCATAAGGGCTAGAGGAGGCAACACGCGCTATTAAAAAGACAGAAAGCGACAAAAAATCAGACAATTTTAAATTCGTAACGATTTAACTCTAGTGAAAAATTTTGTGTAAATGTTTTTTTTTTTTGCATAAACTTCATCATCAGGTAAAAAAATTTTTGATTGTGAGAAAAAGTGATTAGGAAATTGAACTGGATGGACTCCGATCACATTTATCTAAAATTTGTGGAGCGAAGTAAAAAATAAAGGAAGTTGTCATACGTTTTGTGCTTGGCCAAGTTTATATCTGTGGGCTTGTCACACATCGGTATATCATTTAGAAATAATAACTTTTGTATGTAGTAGCGCGAGGCACGAAGTCGTGGGTAGAAGGGCAAGAATCATATAATATTGAAATTTAATTGTAGTATGTGAAATGTTACCACATTGATGCTCAATATAACACATGTGTGTGCAATCGAGACAGAGAGTTTTTCTCCGGTATTAAAAAAAGGATTATAATATAAGTTTAAACGCTTTGCTACTAAATACTCGTCTATGGACTACACAATTGACATCTATGTATCTATGTAATAATACCTGTAACAGAAGTGATTGCTTAATTTTACGTGAATGCCAATCATTACAATACAACTACTTTTACATGTCCACCCGTGTCAATGGTTTTTGTAAAGCTTCTGAAATTCTGAAACGTCGGGCTAGTTAAATAATCAAATAAGCAGCCATAAAATCCGTAAATATATATATTTATAGTCCGTGACACGCGAAAACAAACAAAAACTTAGCCGATCATTGTCCGGTGCAGCTTCATCTGCTAAGATTGTGGTCTACAGGGGGACAGACACCTCTCGTTTCCCACTGATGGGAAAGATGGATCCCGATAGTTATCTAATTATAATTTATACCTGACTAACTAGGCCTTGCGTCATGGGGGCTGCTAGAGCTTGTTGAACTATCATGACTGGAGGGACCGTCGCCCCCTTCCACACGGGCAGTGGTACGGCTAGAGTGCGGTCGTCGTGGTTAGCCTAACTCGATGGCAAATCACATAAAGTACCGAATTGATCTCCTATGTCTGCAGCCACGTCGTCGCTCTGACTATCCGGAGT
>JAFELO010000018.1:128182-152524 GCA_017140195.1 Eumaeus atala | reverse complement strand
TATGTAGCATCCAGTGAGGTGTCATCTACTATGTCGTTACACCGCTGGTTCACACCTTTAGTCTTTTAGTATTAAGAAGTCAACTGAATATGTACATCACCAAAATGGTAATAACAATGATATGCTATAGAATTTAGTTTTCATTTTATTATTATGTGTACATATTATATTTTATATCGTAACTTTAATTTAATGTCGAAGTAGAAAATAAAGCATTTGTCGTAAAGTTTTTAAGAAACTTGCATACGAGTATATTCTTACTCGCCTCTATTTATGCTCTATGGGTATCTTGTTTGTAAGTAAATTCATTCATAGCGAAATTAGCATTAATGGCATATACATTAGCATACCATTCCGAAGAATAGCAGGTAGTAAACGATGCGGTAGGTTTTAAGCGCGGCTTCCCTACCATGGTTCAAGCCTTGTCATGACGGTGGGCCTAGTAGCCTGGGGTGTACCCAGGCGAAGCTAATTGAACCGAGGGGAATCTTTGCACCCCTCTTATAAGAGGAGGCTAAAGATCAGGAGGAGGAATCGCTCTCGGTACCCCTCTTATAAGACGGGACCAAAGAGCAATAGGTGGCGCTTTTCCGCAGGGGGCAAGGGGCGTGGATGGGCACCCCACCCCATTGCACGATTCCAAAGTCGGGGGCGTTGTCCTGTAGTGCGTGGCAACACCATCTCTGGAGGTAGAGTTGGTCCCTTAGGGGGCTGACTAGCCGTCGAGGTGCCCTGATGATTTGTTGTTTCGGGGCACCTCACCAAGGGCGGCAACGATGGCACTCGCGGTGGTTTTTGTGGGTATTCGGCACTATCATGTGCCGCGAGCCCCACACACCACTGGACCACACACCTCTGGACCCCCCACCCAGGGCTAGTGAAGGCGCGTGAATGCGTTTCCCCGCGTCAACAACAAAAAAAAAAAAGTTTTAGCGTGGCTTAGCTGCAGGACGCAAACGCAATGATAATAATTTGCAAATACAAATAAATGTTTTGTAGCCAACGATTGCAGACAAAGCATGGATGTGAATTTTAATCATTCCAACAGCAAGTTCTAGACGTACATTGTCAGGGTAGATGCCAACAGCAAGTTCTAGACGTACATTGTCAGGGTAGATGCCAACAGCAAGTTCTAGACGTACATTGTCAGGGTAGATGCCGAAAGATCAGGAGCGGTGGCCACATTTGAATAGAAAACTGGGCTCGAGGGAGATGAAGATAAGTGTGACTTTCAAATTTGAATAAAATATAACTTACTAAATTCAGGTGGAGGTAGCCGGAAGCCAACTCCATTGCCCGTTTTCATGATCATATCTACAAATTTCTTCGTATCCTGGAGTCTCCTTGGTGTAATCACAACCCACAAGGGAACTTGAGCCAAACTGAGCAGATTCTTTGACCTAAAAAAAAAAATAAACTCTGAGAATGTCAAATAAAAAAGTGCAAGCCTACCATTTTGCATCTATCATCTTGGGTTATCGTACAAAGCGTGTGGCATGTCTTAATCCCACCAACTCCAAACAGACAGATGCTCAGTCCGTTTGAATTCAGTAGAAGGATAACAAATTGTTCTGCGCTATCTGTTGCGGATGCGGAGCTCCGGTGTGCTAGTCCGGCTCGCACTTGAGCGGTGTTTATTGAGCGACAAGCGAGAAGTGGGTTCACCAGTCGCCTTGTCTGCAGTGAATACCTACTCACACAAGACATACACAGAACGAGAAAGTACGAGGCGCCATGCATTGCTCTCGACAGCTCCGTCCAATTACCGAGCAACCCCGACTCAGCAACGACAAAATGCGACAGTTGTCGCTTGACGACGGTGCGTGCACTACGCAGAGATCGCGGGAGGTCGGCACAAGTGAATCTGTAAAAGCATAATTTCCAAATGGATGCTCTTATTTAGTTGCGGTTCTTTTCATCCAGTCTTGTTTAGGATGAGATGACCTACCTCATGTCCCTGGTCCACCCCTCCGCGGTGAGACCCGCGGGATACTTGCCGCCGCCGCCCTGCACGATGTTCTCGACGGGCAGCTGGCGACCCTTCAGCCGCACCAGATCTTTGGACAGCTTCAGCGACCACGTGCCCAGTTCCTACAACACACATTCTCCTGTATATATATATAAATAAAATTGGCGTTTCTCGTACTGGCCACCTTAATCACGAATTTCTCCTCTTTGGTAAGAAATTCTAAATTCGAATCTGTACAGCTCATGTATTTGCGCTTCGATGATGGCCATTCATTTGTTTTTCTTCTGTTTGCGTCATTCATTTTACAAAATGGAAAACTTATGTGTATGGCGGTCGTGTACGCCCCGAGGACAGCCTGAGACCCAAGTTGATAATGAAGAGTTGAAGTTGAGTTAGCTGCAGGCTGTGATGTTAGTGATAAAACTGTTCAAATTTACTTGAAGCAAACTGGCGTCGATTGCTGCGTTCCATTACTAAACTGGCACGATAGTAAAAGTATTTTAAGAGGCAACATTACCTGCGCTGAAAAAATGATTCTTTACGATAATAGAAAGCGCTCAGCGCAATTGTTGGATCCTGGCCAGCCAGCCAAATCCTGCCCCAAGCGAGAATTAACACCAAAAAAGTAACTTGTAAGCATTTGGTGGACTAGCGCCGGTATTCTTCGTTAGTTGGCACAAATCTGACCAGACTATTACGGCTGATGTCTATTGTCAGCAGTTGCAAACCATGATGGAAAAGCTAGCGGCTGAACAACCTAGGCTGGTCCATCGCCCCACGCCACTGCTGCTTCACGACAACGCTAGACCACACACTGTGCGACAGACGGCTACCAAATCAGAAGAGCTTCAATTGGAAAGTCTAAGACATCCTCCGCACTCCCCGGACCTTGCTCCAACAGATTATTTTATTTTCCATATTTGATTAAATTTTCGATATTTGATTAACTTCTTGAAAGGGATAAAATTCAACTCCAATGGGGCAGTCCAAATCGCCGTCAATGATTTTATTGATTCCCGTCCGACAGGTTTTTTTAGTAAAGGGATTAATGAACTACCTATGAGATGGCAAAAGTGCATAGAAAACAATGGTGGTAAATATATTATATTTAAAAAAATCGACTTTATTCCTCCCATACAAAACGCCAACTTTATACGTAAGGACCTAACATATATAGTGGTTGTGCTTATTGTAATAAGTTGTGTTCTCCCCGGCGGGATGAAACGTTATATATACGCGAGAGACGCGGATTACCTCGACAACGTCCTTGGTCTGCGTGAATCTCTCGTTGAACGCGAGCAGCTTGCGCACCCGCAGCTCAGGACCGATCTTGGTGTGAGAGTGCAACGCTCGCATGAGATGGACGTTGGAGCGCATGTTGTCCGCCAGCCCCGTCTGCCGGCACAGCTCTGGCACCAGGTACACCAGCTCGGGCAGACCGGCGCGCACGTCGCGAGCCTTGGACCGGGAGACCAGGAGGGGCTGGGTCACGTCACCGATGCGGATGTTGTACCTCTGCAGGACATCACGTTACATATGTTATGAAGATGTGTGTACGATGAATGCAAACTGTAGTGGTATTGTATAATCGCAAAAATCGAAAGAGCGCTACGCATCTGCGTGATAATGAGGATGTATATGTGCGTCGGAAGTCGTCAAGAGGCTCCGATTTCACGTTGAGGGGGCACCTTCACCCTGTGTGGGCCACTTGGAGACAGGGAAGACCTCGCCTTAACACCGCCGCACAGTTAACAGTTATGCAGATGCATTGTCCTCCTTCATCACATCGCGCCACAGAGCCACCGGCTACTTACAACCTCGGCAAGAGATAGTATTGCACTCGTAATAAGATGTTTACCTTGTAATAATAATCGACATAGGTGATGTTACCATCCTTGGTCTCGAAGGTGGAGAGAGGGTTCTCCGTCCAGTTCACGTCGTCCACTCTGTACGTCTTCTTATTGTAATCAGTCATCACAATTTGGCCTAAAGCATGACAAGTTCAACACTTGAGTCTCGGGTTCATTTTTCGAAACAAAAAGAAGTTATTATATATTCCCTCGCAGTTGTCATTTACATCTCTGCCAAATTTCACATACGTTTAGTTGTTATTGCAAATACACATACGAACGTTCGTGTTTATAATATTAGTAGGTTCACTAATTAAAAAAGTTTATGTTAAGCAAAAAAAAGTGACCGTGCCAACTCACCGACAACATCCTCCAAAAACAATTTCTTGTAATTGTTTCCCTTGGTGGCGGCGTACTCCGCCAGCATCTGGTGCACTGTATCCAACCGAAGTACCTGGAGTAAGAATAGCTACGTAAATAAATAAAAAAAACAAGCAAAGAAAAGACCAATACAGCTCTTAATCTGATAGCAAGGAGTAGTTGCCGGACAACGAGACGGGATTCAAGGATGAAAGTGAGGTGAGATTCACCTCTTAAGTATTTGTATAAAAAACCAACAAACCTTATGAGTGATCTCGGTCACCATGAGAAGCCGATCTTCATATTGATTGATGGTTGTCTTGTAGCCGGGCCAGACTTGTAGCTTGTACTCGGAGATATCAACCTGAAATAAATCATATGATTAAGCTCCATTGAATTACTAAATTATTATTTTTTATTAAATTTGAAATGGCTACAGAGTTTCATCACTATATTATTATGAACTAAATATTATTCTCAACATTTGTAGTAACTGGAAGTGTAGTGAGACAGCCCCAACACAAGCAATATCTTATTTATTATTATTTGTAGTAACTGGAAGTGTAGTGAGACAGCTCCAACACAAACAATATCTTATTTATTATTATTTGTAGTAACTGGAAGTGTAGTGAGACAGCCCCAACACAAGCAATATCTTATTTAATATCTTATTTATTATTATTTGTAGTAACTGGAAGTGTAGTGAGACAGCCCCAACACAAGCAATATCTTATTTATTATTATTTGTAGTAACTGGAAGTGTAGTCAGACAGCCCCAACACAAGCAATATCTTATTTATTATTATTTGATTTAAGAGAAAAAAATAGTATCATTCATTTATGAAAGGTGTAAAGGAGAAACAAAAAGTTTGTTACATTCGTCAAATTAAGCAAAAGGTGCTCATTCTATCACTGAAAATACACAAAGTTAAATTTGGCATGCAATTAACAAAAAAAAAGTTATTTTCCAGTGTTATAATTTAGTAGGAGGAGCCATGATGCATTGCAGCCTAATTGCGCCTGTGAGGTATCTCTCGCCTACACGATTCTGCTGTAGTGTTTCGTGAGTCGCAATTAACTCATTGTGAGCACGAGTAAAGCACCGCAATGCATTTGCATACGCACGTTAATGTGCTTCCGCAGTCACCGCATGGCTCCGACTGGTCGTATGTTCTCCTATACTATATAAAAAAAGAAGGCAGTTCTGCAACTAATCAATCGCTGACTTACTGCTGCGTCAGGATCAAAGAAATCTCGTCCCATCAGTTGAAGGCGAAGCAGACTGAAGCATTTCCGAATAATGATATTGAATATTTGAATATAGTGGTAGTCTCCGGGGCTGACGGCGCAAGTGAGCTAAAAAAAAGTAGACAGTTTCACATATAACAACAAACAGTATTAGGTAAGACACGTGGCTGGAGTTTACTCCTTAATTCTTATATTATTGCATTATACAATGCCGCGCGCTTTTGATGTATGTTCTCTAGGTCTAGATTTTAAAGGAAAGCAAAGAAATGTAAAGCGAACTCACTTTAACCATAATCCTCATGCGTTCGCCATCTTTACGATCAGAATACAGCTCCAGAGGATCTGGGTGAATCCTGTTCACGGTATACAGCACGGCACCGTCGAACAAGTACCTTAAGAAAATGTTATAAGAAGTACGACTCTTTAAAGTATCTTTTGGAACGTACACGAATGTCAGACTTCACACTGTCGCCACTTCTTACATTTCTTTTTTATAGCCTAAGTGGGCAAACGAGCAGTCTTTTGGACTATCGACGCCCATCCACTCTCATCACAGACTCACCCAAATAATCAGATTATTCCAAATCAACATGCCAGCGATCAAGGTTGTGAAAGCATACACTTACTAATTTTGTAGTGATCACAAAAACGTAATGATACTTACCCTCCAAGAATATTCTTGTGGACTCTGAGTAACCCTTTCCTCACTGCTGTGTTGTCTTCTTCCGGTGAGAAATCCACATGATACTGGTACAGCTGCCATCCCGGTGTGGATTGCACAGTAAAATAGTTGGCCAGGAGCTCCAAGGGGGTTCCAGTGCTGCCTTTTGAAGTTCACAATATAACACATGAGTCTTACCTCAAATTGACATTAACATTAATTTGAAAGGCACGGTTGTGTACATTGTACCTTTAAGTTTTTATACAGAATCTTCATTGTACAAATTATATGAGAGTAATTCGTGACTAAAATAACGAGCTTGTAAACACTTCACCATTATACATAACACTTTGCATGAAAACAAACAGGACGTGTTTGGGGCGACGACCTGTGAACGTTACATAGTTTGCATTGTTATAAACGTTAAAGATCATGTAACGCTCTAATGATAAAAAAAGTAAATCATGATCACGGCTTTTGCTGATTTCGAGCGCGAATTGGACGCCGCCCGTCAGGGGGGCGGGGGAGAGGACACTCGCCATCTCAGACAAGCCAAACAACAACATACTTATCCACGTCACCGCATCATACAGGGCATCGTGCGCGCGCCGTACCACTAGCGTGGAGAGGGGAACCATCTCCTCCTTTTCGGTCCCAAAAATAATCATTATATCTCTACTACTCCATCTAAGGGAAAATAGGGTGTCTGTTCTCGTAAACTAGAAGACACAAGTCTTCGCTAGCCCGATGAACTGTGGGGACGGATGCAATACCGTCGCCAACCAACCAAAAGTAGGTCCTTCCGAAAAAAAAGTTTGAATTTAAGTAACTGAGTTTATGACGAGAGGGTGAGGTGGCGGACCACCCAGTCGAAGTACTCAGTTGATAGTCCTGGAACTGCCATTTTATGGAGGGCAATTCAAAATCCTTATGTATGTAAGGCGAGGTTATGCACTTAACACGGACAGACGGTGGCTATTGGCTGGAGGCATGAGCGAATACTGCGATGAAATATGGCACTATTGAGAGAGTAAGAGACACCTTACTTATAGCATTTATAAAATAATAAATGCTAGTACGACTGTACTGCGCTTTAGTTATGTTCTTTGAAGGTAAGAATATCAATAATATAAGTACCAGCGATTGCCAGATGCTTGAAAGTTTACTCAGAGAATTTATGGGGGCATAGTTCGTCTTGGTTTGCTTTGCCGATCACCGTCGACAGAGCCGACGAAGCTTAGACCATAGTACTCCAGCAATGCACTACACTTCATACAAAAACCCAATCTTAACACTTAAATATATAGGATTTTAGGAAGAGGAGTAACATGTAGGAGGAGCTAGTGCCGTGCACACACATAGCACTACATGCTCCTATGTAACAGAATTGGGCCGGCACGACCGGGGAAGTACCTCTCGCGCACTTGATACCGACGTAAAGTGCCCATGGCGTCAGTAGTTATAAAAAGGCTCCGATTGCTCGGTTGCCCTCTTATGAGATATTCATTATTATCTCTTATCAGATATTCATATAATCAAACTTAGCCTAGCTCGGGTTTTCGGTTGTACATTGACTTTTGGGACAGCCTGCATATAGAAACAAATCTGTTACAGTAGGGCTTACTACTATCATAAGTTTGGCCGTATTTGATAATATAATTAGATTAACTTGTAGACATGTAACATACCTTTTTTAGATTGAATATTTTCCGGTCGGGTCCGTTTAATTATAATCTGTTCTGGCAAAATTCGGCCCCCGCCGCGGCGAGACCCTCGTCCCAAAATAGCGGAGCTCGCGTCACCTCCTGCAGTAGGCTGAGTTTCACCTAACAAAACAGATTAAGCACTTTATTTATGAAATTTACAAAATTAATTTAGTTATGCTGCGAACTTGAAGACGGAAGACTTCAAGCAATGCACTCTTCCCGCGGTGGGAGCCGAAACATGGCCTCTTAAGTCTCTCTCGTCCGCAAGTTTGCGATAGCTCAGCGGACTACTGAACGTGCTATGTTGTGCGTTTCTTTGTCCGATAGAAGGCCGCGTTTAGACAAACGAAGTGTTGGTCGACCGTTCACCAGGCGGGAAGACGATCTCCGTGCAGTAGCCGGTCCGGAATGGATGCGAGTAGCAGGTGATCGGCCGTCTTGGCGATCATTGAAAGAGCCTTTTGTCCAGCAATGGACCGATAAGGGCTAATGATGGTGATGACGAAGTAAGTTAATCAAAATATTTACAATTGAATGAAATACTTGAAGCAGAATTTGGTACCAAGGAGGTTTGTGTGTTCTGGTCACATCACATGAGATAGTATATATAATCGGCACCAACTTGAGCATACGTAACTTTTCTAAATCATGATAGAAAAATAAGCTAAATTCCAAATATTTCTTGATTTTTTTTTAATTTAATTCCTTTTTTGTGCAATGTTGCAATCACCGTAAGTGTCAACTATTGAGTGGTCAAAGAAAAAAACTCGTATCCTTTAGAGAAATGCGCCTTCCATACTAAGCCCAGCCCAATGCATCAGGATAACATAACAAAATTTTTGATAAAACATATACAGCTGATATAAAACTTGAGGGATCCCATCAATTTCCCCAGGATCCCATCACCAGATCCTGCCTTAGTAATGATGGGACCGCTTCTGGCATATACTTTTTTAAAACTTAAAATCACTTTAAGGCTTTAGAATGATGACACATTTATAATTTAAAAATATAAATTAGAATACATCTTCTATCCTCTTTACAACTGTCTTGAAAATTTTAGTTATATTGTTTCTTAATTATGCTTTAACATAAATTTCAATATTATTAAATTAATTCTAAAATTACATCTTCCGTAATGTCACTAGGATATTTGCATACTATGCACACCAACTATTGTTAATTGTGAACTGATTATCCTAAAATCAAATTAACTAAGTACAAATTTTGAAATGTTCATTAATGCATCCTTTTTATCTTTTATATGTGATCCTGTAAATTGTAAGTTAATGTTGCAAAGCACTTTAATACAACAACAAAAAACATCACTATAATAACTATGGAAATTGAACACTAAATAAGAATAAACTTAAATATAGTAGTAACAAATAAAATACATTACACATTTAATTTCATAAACACACAATATACAATTACATTAACAATTAATTATTTTTCTACTTTGAGTACAAACAAGTACAGGTTGCTATATACGATGAGGACTGCAATAGTATATGACTGAGAACGCATGAAAGGGCTGCTTGAAGATTCACGAAGTTCAAGATTGTTTCCTTTAATGAAACCACTAATACATCACATAATTTAAATACAATAACACTCCAATGTTGTTACCAGTACATTACATTATTGCAATTAAATTTGTATAATATAACAAATAACATTCATGTAAATAACAAAAAGCAGTACAGCAAAGTTTTTTTTATCACTCATCTAGTCAAATTATCAACTTGGAAGAAAGGAATAAGAACTATACAAGTAAACATATGTGCCCATTATTAGGAGCGGTTATCAATATTACATTTCTGGACTGCTGCTTCTGTATCATTGCTGTAAAGACCACCTCAATAAAACAGCAGTAGCATGTGTATGCATTATCTGACATGTAGCGCTTAGTGCTCTTTGTTTACCCCATCTGGTGTGAAGATGGGTTGTTGTTGCTATGTATGTCATTGGGATAAGCAATAACAGATCAAATAGTTTCAAAACATTAGCACATTAAAGGAAAATTAAGAGTGCCATTCCAAATTAATTAATTATTTAAGAGTGCCATTCCAAATTAATTAATTATTTAAGAGTGCCATTCCAAATTAATTAATTATTCAAGAGTGCCATTCCAAAGCATTTTTTTTTAATTATTTGATCATCACTTTTAATTAAAAATAAGCAAAATCTTAATTTAATCTGGAGAGGTGTTTGCCCAAGAATGGGACACATATAGTGCTTAGTATAATGTAATTTTTTTAACTGTTACTTTGTGCATAGAACCACAAATTTGACCAAAAATTAACAAAAGTGTTTATGTGCCATGAAAAAAATATAATTTTATTTTTACAATGTACGTTTAATACCATTTTTGTATCACTATATTATTATAATGTTTATGCAAATGTTCTAGGATTTTATAATTAAATCAAAAATAGCTTAGTCAGGGTAAGTAAAACTTTATTGCCTGCAGTCCCTGTGACTGAATGTAGGTCGGTCATTGTAATTGTTGTTGTGTGAAACAAATAAAACGATCCTACCCGCTTAGTATGACAGAGGCAAAAAGTGGAAGACAAAGAAGCAGTTGACTGATGACAAGAGTCCCTTCAAGGAGAAGTTTACTATTCTAAAAATGAAGTTTATTTTTTTTTGACATATTTTTAGTGCAGCTCATGCAACTTAACAATTTAGTCATTTTTAAAAGTTTCATAAGCCTCACCACAATCACCTTTTTTAACAATTGTAGCTACACTAATTTACATATTGATGCTGAAAACAGTACTCTGTATACTTTATTTTTGTTTGATACTGTCAAACAAAAAAAGCATTGCAGTGAAAAGCAGTATAATACTGTTTTAAGGAGTAGGTTTGGCAGTCCTAACACTTCTTTTCTATGTTTGCAGGACTCTGGATGAAATCAAACACTAGGATACAATTTGAATGTAAATGTGAAATTGGAAAATTTACAGAAATAATCATTACAAACAAAGCAAAAATTATTAATTATAGTCCTACTTTCAAGCAGGTAATCCTCCTGAGGCCAGATTTACATACATCAGGAACTAAATTAACCCCCAAACATCCTGTGGTTTACCACAAAAGTTGTTTTCTTAAACCTTTGGGTTAAAGAAATCAACTTACTTTGAATATATCAAATAGGTGTTAAGGTGATTTGATAGTATATATGGTCTATAATAATTTTGTCACATAGCTGCATTAATCAATAATTACTTACTTATTGACACATTCTGCATTCTTTGCTGAATATCTACATCTCCCGGATGTTCATGTGTAGACGGGGTAGCACGATGGGATGCTCGGCCAGCAGGTTGTTTAGGTACTCCAGCTCGAACTACTGGCGTGGCAGTCGGCGGTCCCCAGGCTGAAGGCGGCTGCGGGCGGGGCCCGGCAGGTCCCGGCGGTTGCTGCGCTAAAGCTTGTTGTTCCCCCGGACGCCGTGGCGGTTTGCCCCCTCCATCTCCACCTCTTCCTGCGCGACCACGAGCTCTTCCTCTTCCTCGCTGCTGTTCAGACATTTTCTGAAACAATCATTTTAGACAACAGTTTGATTTTTTTTTGACATTATGTATCATTTGGCAAATAACAAAGTTGTGATGATAAAAAAATAAAGGAAAATATTATTACGCAAACATGTATCGAAGGGATTTGTATAGCTACTTTACCTCGAAAATAAAAATAAACAAGAAAACGAAGTCTCAACGTTTGGGGTATCTAAATAAGTACAGTAATACGTAAATGTCCACTGGCACTAGAAAAAACATTAAAATGAAGGTAAGCAAAAGAATCAAATTTGCTATCATAACAAAATACCTAATTTTCATATCTGATCATGTTACAGTTTCATTTTAAATTACAATCAACAATTTATTTATGAAAATAACAACTTTTATTTAAGGAAACTTAGTTTCCTATATGTATATAAAGATTGTACACTCAAATACGTTAGACCATACCGAAACTAATATCTTGTAATAAAAACAAAGATTTAGTTTGAAGAATCCAACTGTAAAAATGTACGAGTCTATGGATAAACAAAAATAACCAGATATAGATTCATTATAATTACCTGCCTTCAGAATTAGTTCACTTTTTATTAAAAAAAAAAAAACAAATAACTGTGGTAGTAAATAAAAATAACAAATAACAACAGCAAGATACAACACGCGTCTTGACTGTCCGTAAATGAAAAGAAAAGAGAATGTTGCTAGTTTATTAAATACTTCAGTGGGATTTACATGGATAAATATTTCCAGTATTTAATTACGCTGCGCTTATTAAGTTCAAAAGAATAATAAATTTGTTAAAATCTATCTAGGCACTGTTTTATGTTTTATAGGTTGAAAAATAGTATTATGTTTTATAGGTTAAAAAATAGTATAAGTGTTAAATAAGATGTAAATATATTTTTCCATGTTCTATTTCCACATTCTATACCTATAAAAATATGTCCATAAAAACCCATTTTTAAACATACATACACATAATTTAATTATATAAAAAGCGCAAATTCCTTTTGGACTTATTATAAAATCGAATAGCGGTATTATTTTGGTTCTTAGATCATTCAATGTGATCCAAGACCTCACGTTAGGTGGTCGCGCGTACAGCGGGGCCATGTCGCGTAGGTGAGCATGCGGTCCATTGTCTGCCCTATTAAACAGCGCTCGACAATCGAACCACAAACTTCTTCAGCGTGTCCATCCGCAAGTCACACGCGATCACTTCGTTTCGGACGTAGCGACCGGCTCCCGTGATGACCCGTAGGGATATATTTTACTGGGCTTGCAGGCGTTTCCGCTGGGCCTGGGAGGTTAGCGCGTACCATGCGGGGGCGGCGTAAGTGAAGCGTGACCGGATATATGTCTTGTAAATCCCCAGTTTCGTCCGTGTAGGAAGTCCGGACGCTAGTACCGGCCACAGCAAAGCGCGGGCTGTTCTCGCTTGGTTGACCACTCGGTCCTCCTGCGAGCCCATCCGCAGCGCGCGGTCGATACTGCATCTGTTTTGCTGGGCTTGCAGGCGTTTCCGCTGGGGCTGGGAGCGGGAACCCTGCGGGGGTGGCATAAGTGAGGCGTGACCGGATATAGGTCTTGTAAATCTCCAGTTTTCATGTGTATGAAGTTGGGATGTTAGTTCCGGCCGCAGTAAAGCGCGGGCTGCCCTCGCCTGATAGTCCATTCGGTCAACCTGCGAGCTCGTTCGCGGCGCGGACACGACCGGATATTCCCAAGACACATCCTGGCCTTTAAACTCTAATCGCCGCGGGGAGATAAAATTCGTCCCGCTGAGTCAAGCATTCGGGCTCCGAAGGAGCTCTCGAATGCGGCACTCTACCGCTGGGTGAAAAAACTAACACCGATGTGGTGCGATGTGAGCACTTCGGTGCGAGTCTGGGCTCCGTAGTGTTTGGCGCCTGTGGTATCTAGGAGTGGAAAGGTGGTAGTTTTTGGCCTCGTGAGACGTTTAAGTTTAAGGTTAGTGTCGTTTTCACCGACATGGACGATTGTACTCTCCCAGCCTGCTTCTCGACACTCCCTCACCTTCACAGACAGTTCCCCGGCCAATTTGTTAAGTACTGTATGGATCCTCGAGCAAATGTTGCGGGCCCGGAGTTTCCTCATCTGTCGTTTCATCTGTAGGTCCAACAGTAGCCTCTGGGGGAGCTCACCCTGTCGGCACGTTGTCACCGGTACAACAGCGGTTGTTGCCGCCCGTGTCTTCAGGATTTTTTCTGTGAAGCGGCAGGCTACGGCTTCCACATCCTCCGGAGTTGACAGCTGCCCGACGACGGTGAATTTGGCTAGGCTATCCTGATAGACCGCCTTCCTTAAGGACCGCTCCGGGATCAAGTGTGATGAGAATGGGTAAGTGTTGAGTGTCGAGATTGTAAAGGACTTCGATGATGATTGTATTTTTGGGGTTCAGGTGCATGGCGATGTCCAGGACGTCCGGGCTGTGCAGGGGATTCGCAGGCACTTGGGTAAGACATGGAGGCCCTTGCACCGTGTAACCTTGCTCTTCCGAATCCACCTGCAGCCTGGAGCCAGTGTAGTTCGTGACAGCCGAACCCCGAGCAGGATGCTTGGAGATCAGGTCGATAACCACCAACACATGGTTCCCCCGTCGCCCAGTAAAGCTGTCCCTTTCGAAGTCTCGCGTGGGAGGGGGGACTGATGTCCGTGGTGATGGTTTAGGAGGCCGAGGCCTGGAGTGGGTTGATGCGCGTGTTGGTGGGCGTGTTGGTGGGCGTGTTTGGTCCGGGTCCCTATTTGCTGTGTGGGTACTCGGAGTATTTCGGGTACTGCTGTCTCTCGGTGCTCGGAGAAGTTGGTCTCGGCGGGAACTGGACCACAATGGGTGGGTATTCCGCTAGCCTGCCGGCTGTGAGGAGCCTTGAAGGTGGGCCGTTGGCTGTGTGGTTACGGACTGCAAGCGTGTTTGGTTTGACACAGGTCGGGGAGGGGGGGGGGGCTGCCAGGCGTAACTGCTTTGGGCTCTCCAGAGCGGTAGCGAAGCTCCGGCAGCGGGTTGCGTTCGCTGATCCGCTGAAGAAGTCCCTGGCAGACACAGCAGTCGCAGCAGAGACGGAGGCCGGTGGCGTCAGCGTTTTCTCTTCGGGCGTCTCTGGTCTGGTCATGTCTGTGTGGGCTTCCGGACTTCCTATGGTTCTTGGCGGTGCATTACAACAAAAAAATGAAACTAGGTGGACCACGTGAAAGTGGAGACAATGACGCGAAATTATGTCCGACACCTTCCAAGTAAAACGTAATATATTATTATTAAAAGAATTGATAGGCTTTCCTCCAACCAATCCTTGTACGAGTTTTATTCAACAAAAAGCAAAAATAGTTCGTTTACAATTTGGGTTTCGCGAACGTGACATTTTTCCTGTTATCTTAGGATCTATTTGTGACATAAATATAAGTGTAGCAGCCCATGCCGGCAATTTCGGTTTTGCGATGTTATGGCGTGTTTTCGCACGGGAAAAATCATCGCCATATAGAAAAGGGACCTACTCAAAAGATAACATCGGTGCATAGACGCTCTTTTTAACCTTCTCAATCTCAATTAATAATAATATTAAAAACGATAATACCGCATGCATTGGTAATAATATGAATGCCGCGACGTCAAATGTTTCCTTGACTAGTTACCATTGGTGGTGGTGAAATGGGACACCGAATGTACAATTGTCAAACAAAGGACGACGTGTTAAATGTGCCTCTTGTGGTAAATCAGGGCATTTAGGAAAAGCTTGCAGATCAAAAACGAAATCAAAGGTTGTAAGGGACGTTGAGGTAAAATTGATTTCAAATACAAAGAACAAATATAAATTTGTTAAACAAATTTGTTTAACAAATTTATTGAATGATATTAGTAGTGATGCGTTTTTTGACGTGGGCAGCGACTGCTATTTAATTACGTTCTCATTAGTGTCTAAATATAACTTAAAATTCCTTTAAACAATCTAATTAATTTGATAGGCTTTACAAGTGATATGATATATATGGGAGTAGATTCCGTAGAATTAATTATTATATAATACATAGTAGATTTGCTTTCTGGCTGTGACACTCTGATCGGAAGAAATTTGACCAAATATACAATTTTGATGTATGTGAGGGTAGGAGAAAATTGAGTTTTCAACCGGTAAAGGCACTAAATGTTAATGCAGACGACATATGTTGTGGTGTACCCGACAATTATAAAATGGTCTTAAATAACCTTTTGTGTAAATACCCACAAGCATTTTCTGAAGATTTGTCATGTCTGGGTAAAACGACATGCGTTGAATTAGAGTTAAACTTAGTAACTAATAAGCCAATTTGTGAACGCCCGTATATAATGTCCGAGTCCGAAATAGAAATTACTGGGGATCGAGATAATTGGCGACCTCTTGAAGAACGGAATCATTCGTAATAGTAACTTCGCTTCGGTAAGTCCAGCTCTAATAGTTGAAAAACCATCGGGAGCTTGGAGGTTATGAGTTGATTAAGGTAACCTAATAAAATTACAGTTATGGAAAACTATCTAATGTCTGTGATTGAGGATCGTGGATCTTATTGATAGAATACGGGGTTGTAGAGTGTATAGTCCCTGCGATTTAAAAAGTAGCTACCATCAAATTAGTACTAGACCTGAAGACGTGTAGAAATCTGCTTTCGTCACTAATGACGATCATTTTGAATGTTAGGAATGCCTTTTGGTGTTTGTAATGGACCGGTTGTTTTTCAAATATTAATGAACACAGTTATGGGCAATCTGCGATTCGGTAGAGTAATATTTTATATAGAGGATCTCTTGGTGGCTACCAAGAGATCCTCTATATAAAATATTACTCTATCTAATATAAAATTACTTTCTTGGCGTATAATATATCTGAACAAGGTGTACGGCTAAGCGCGCGTAAACTTGAGGGTATCAAAAAATATCCAATCCCAAAAACCGTTATCAACTTAGGCAATTCTTGGCCTGTAGAGGTACCTCTCGCTCACATAATACCGCCATAAAGTGACATCTTCAGTGTCGCGGTTTCGTGGGGTTTGTGAATAGCCGGTGGTAATTATGTGCATGTTCGTGGGCGACGGTAGTCGTAAAAAGGCCCCCGTTCTATAAAAAAAAACGAATGCGACCGTTTATCAAAATATAGTCCCCACGGACCTTATTATGTAACCAGTTGCTCTCACAATATTTAATAACAGTCGCCAGCCCAATGGGCACAAAGAAATAAATACAAAAGTGTACCGAATATAACATCAATTTGAGCTATTTAAAAAATTGTGCCTAAGTACCGCATTACAGAAAAATGTTCAAGAATTACCATAAAAATATTTTTTTGGATTTATTTTAATCTTTGAACCATAATTTTTTTACATCTACCTACATTGTTAGTGGTTCCATAACCAAATAATACATATAACGGAATTTAAAAAATAAGGTAAAATACAACAATTTGGATCATATACTACTCAAAACAAAATAAGGGCCACTAAGATTTTTTGTTGTATCATGAAAATAATAAAGACATTAACTTATTTAACTTATGTAACTACAAAATAATGTTATTGATTATAATATAGGCTAACAATTGCTTAAAATAATGATCATGAATTGTTTTTTTATGTTTATAATAAAATTGGCCATTTTCAATTAAGAACATGAACAAAAGAAATCACCGGAAAAAGACAAACTACTGTTCTTGCCACTTTTGTTTCTTCTTTTTAATAACAAGTATGTCCTCCTCTCTTAGCAATACACTCCAGAAGCCTCGTATGCATACTCTGGACTAAATTCCTCACGTTTTCATCTGGAATTCAACTTCAAACGAAAATTAATAGTGATGTGATGATTTGTGATATATGAGATTTGTTATTTGCTGCCACTGTTTGTACGGTTCCCCTTTACAAGCGGGTCCGACACACCCTTGACCGCTTTTTACTATAATTTATCCGCAGCAATAACATTTTACTTATTGAGCACTTTAGGTGCTTAACTTGGAACAAATCCTACGATGTCCTATGTCTACGCGTATGTTATTCATTCATTATCATCAACATCATTATCAGCCCTTATCGGTCCACTGCTGGCCTCTTTCAATGAACGCCAAGACGACCGATCTCCTGCCACTCGCATCCATCCGGGACCAATTTTTTCTCCTTGCAATAAAACTATTCCTAGCCTTGAGTATGCGTTTGTGGTTCAATGATTCTAACGGATTTTGTTGCGGTTTCTTGAGTTTTTTCACAAATCCTTCTGGCGCCTTTTTATAAAAGTGATACCTACGTAGAAAAGGATTCTGCATTTTCCAAAATTACCTAAGTATCATTACATTTAATTTGAGATGTATCGGTAGGTATGTTCCGGTAAGCCACCACTTTTAAGGCGGTATCATATAAGCAAGAAACCTCCTCGGTCGTGCAGACAAGATTCGTCTGCATTGCTTTTATTTTATTTTTATATATTTTTTTTGCGGGGAAGTGCTTTTGCGCTCTGTCAACGGTCTGCTAAGTAAATAATATGCTGACTGCGACAGACCCTCCGTCCATCTCCGCGTCAGAGCCACTTCTCCCTGCCGACGTAATCGCCGGAGCCCCTCCTGCCGTAAGTACTCGTCTCTTAGCATCCACCTCTTGAACAAAGAGGTACACCTGGGCCAGCATTTCCAGTACCACCAGCTCCCACGGGTCGCTGGCAAGAACTGTTGCTGCCACCCAGGAGATCGTACGGTATAGCACTCGCCTTTATGGCCCGCTGCGCCTTGCGCAGTTGGCTCTTATTTGTTACAGTGAGGGCAACCACCCATGCAAGGGCACCGTGCAAGGCCATACTTCGGCAGACTCCGGTGTACATTTTGGGTAGTAGGCGGCCAATGACACTACCGCTTACAAAAATACCTTATAGCATCTTTTATTCAACGAATGTTTAAGAAAATCAAGCCAGGACCAACATGGGAGTAAGAAACGTCACAGTTTAATAAAACCGGCGAGGGATCAGTGGAAACTAAAAAGAAAATGGACGCAGAATTACCTAGACGTTCCATGTGAAAAATACACCTCTAATGTAGTTTTGATGTTATCGAAAGTGCCGCGACCGTCCGGCGAGCTCTCTATAGAAATTAATGGTTGTGTAACCCACTGACGAATCACCACTTCCCCGCTTCCCAGTGTCCCGTGCTAGAGGGGTTTGTTCTCAGAGTTTATATCATGTTGGTATTGACGTCACGGGAGTTTACAGACTAGCGGGTACGCCGCGTGTGTCACCATCGGTGATCGGGTTCGAATCCCGCCCAGGTCATGGAGTGATTTATATATTGTATCACGATGTTAGTTTCTCGGCTCCTCACTTCCTGCTTTACCGATTTTTACCAAATTCTATATGCATATTCAGCCGATATCTGAGAATAGGCTACTATCCATTTCTCATACCTCTAAGTGTCAACGCCTAAATCATCCAACCCGGTCAAACATCGTCTGCCAGGTGAGCCAGTATAATATAACATTTAATTAGGTGTAATATAAGCTTTAAACTATTATAAAGGAATCATTTGTTATAGTGTATAATTATATATAATTTTAGTAGAGTTGCATCAAGTGTTAAAATACCTATACCGAAATTTAAAAAAAATGTATATTTTATGTGGCGCTATATGGGCAAGGCCCGTGTCCAGCAGCTGACGTCGTCCGGCTGATGATTTATCATGTTCATGCTCTTCGGTGTTCTGCAGTGTACAGAATAAACTAAGTATATTTATTTAACTTGTTTATACTCATAAATATAACATTATAAAGTTTCCGTGACGTCACACACCGGGGCCACGAAACACCGGGCTACAGGTTGCCACGGAACATCAACTTAGTCATTCATCTCAGTGGTCTCCTCTTTAAGGGTTATGTTACACTGCTGTGAATTATGTTCTTTTTTTTCCAAAAGTACGAATTTATCGTGTCTTTCATATGTTTATATATATCTATATATATGTATGCCTGTATATACATATTACTTATCAATATGAATTTCCTGTCTGTTTTTCACTGTGTGTTTGTTATGTATTCCTTCTAATGGCGAACTAGGCTGAGTAATGTCGACATTTATGTCCGTGTAACTCAATTACTTCAATAAACTATTGTTCTATTTGTATTGTCTATATATTGTATTCATCTGCGGAAATATTCACATAATATCTTTTTACAAGTAACACACATTTCTATACCTACAAACGTTCACGTCAGCTGGTCCAGGATGGATGCGAGTAACAGGAGATCGGGCGTCTTGGCGTACATTGAGAGAGGCCTATGTTCAGTAATGGACCGATAAGGGCTGATAATGATGAACGATGAATGTTATGTATTTTTGTAATAAAACTATGTAAATATTTCTTGACTTAAAAAATATTTAAAAGTTTTATAAAACAAAATATACTGATCGGATTATCATGCGATTTTCACCCAAGGATTGTTTTATAATATGTATATGTACATAGATGGGAGCGAGCAGTCGTCGCCTTTTGGTGACATCCGACGTCCATAGATATTCGCATAGTTGTTATGCAATCTGTCTTCATTCCATTATTATATTGATGTATGGTTTATATGTATTGGGACAGCTCTATTTGGTATCGATAGATTGGGTCAGGTTTGTGAGTTTACACAAACCGCACGAAACGTGACGTCATGGTACTTTACGGCGGTACCATGAGAGCAAGATGTCACTAGTCATCACCCTCGGCTCTTACGAAACCTTATTCTTATTACAGTTGATTTGTATGCAATACTATATGAGTAGATGTATGTATGTATGGGTATTTTGTTTCGCCACTCTGAAAGTGTTCTGTTTGCTTTAGTCGACCGGAGGGGAGCCGATATTGCTGTTTGAGGAACAAAGATTCGTAATTATTAGGTATCTTCAACGTCTCATATTGCAATCATGTATCTCTTTATCCGACTGCGCAACGCAAAGGAGGGTTATGTGTTTGGCCTGTAAAGATAATATGCATAGAAAAGAAAAGCCAGCCAAAAACACCGCCGTCCGAGTCGGAGGAGTCAGGTAATCTAGTACTCTGACTCTTTTTTTATAATTTTTTATCTGCTCATTGCGAATGTGAGATTAGTTAGACAACGAAATTACGTCACATGGTTCCTTTCTATTCACTAAAATAGCCAGTCGCCGTCGCAATACTCTTACTACTTCCTCGTATCCTCCAATGGGCCATCGACTACACACAAACCGCACGAATCGCGACGGAGCTGTCACATTACGCCGCGCCGGTATCATGTGAGCGAGAGGTATCTCCTCGTCTTGCTGGCTCAGTTACGCCGCAATACAGCATGGCACTACCTGTAACTTCTTACTGTTCCTGTTTTAGCTGTTTACTGTTCTTCAGCCCGTGAAGAAACGCCGCCTGTTCATGATGAGGTAGCCTTATAGTGTCAGTCCAGTTCGGCCGCCGTACAACAAGAATATATTACTCAACACATTGCAAGCCATATAGAGCATCGGTGGCCAGCACTGTTAACGGAAACTGATAAGAAATTTCCGTTGTGACGCGGGCGAGAGATACATTAGTCCACTACAACTACTTCGTGCAGTTACATATAAACAACGATAAACTGGTCGTCACTGCACCAGGATATCCCTGGTAAAATATATCGATATTTCGATATTTAAAAAATATAATAATATTCTATCCTATATCTTTATTCTACATCGATTATTAATGTTAGTTGAAAAAACTTTTCTTTTTCAATTCAGCAAAGCGTAACATCGATAGTATTCTATTAAAAAATCAAAATAATTTAGAATTTCTTAACATTGCTTCACAATTACTACATCCGCAGTTGGAGAACAAAACACTATATTTTAAGTTACGGTTAAACAAAAGTAATTGAAAAGTTTTAAGTGGGTATTGAATGACCATTCACAATATTTTTTATGTTATATCCCGCGTGTATGCTCAACTTGTCACCCGAATTTTAAACTCATAATATGATTAAAAATATATGGAGCCTACAATTCATTCCACAAGCAGACAACAAAACCTTGCCTACTTAAGTTTTCTAGATTTATGTACTACGAAGCTACCTTCAAATGTTATTACCTTTATTGATAAAAAAAAATAGCAATAAGATAAATATAATTTGATTCTGTGTTATATAGCACATGAATTGAAACACTTTCAATGTTGGACATTTGGTATCGATATATTGATATATCAGTTTTAAGTATATCACCTAAAATATCTACATATCAAAGAAAAATATCAATATATCGATATTTTGTTGCCATCCCTACCCAGAACGTTTTGTAATTTTCAACTCGATCATGCTAGTGTCACCGTGCCTCAATATCCATTTTTATAGACAGTCCCGACTGTTCAACATTACTCTACATTTGTTTCCATACCCTTGTTCTGAGGTCTGTCCATATTGTCCAACGGATAATTTGACATAAATATGAGAGAGGTGTCAGATACCTGAAGGGTATTTTAGCTATGGAATGTATTGATTACCATAAAATAGTGTAAACTTTAAAGCCTAATGTATGCATGAAGCGAGCGCAATCGCGATTAAACAGCTAACTAGTTATTCTTTCAAACACGAAAATATTCGTAAATCAATTGATGCTTTCGGTTGCTACTTCCTTCAGCCTCATTATGACGGCCTCCTGTTACAGTTGTGCACCTCGTATGTTACACCTTTAAAATGTTTTCGTTGTTTAGTACCAGAAACACAAGCATTAGGTGCAGGGCCCGAATAATATGGTGTGATAACTCTACTAATCTTATGATAGCTGAAGTAATGTCTAACAGAAGGTTTTTTATCGTGCATAAAATAAAGAATGTTTGTTGTAGGTAGGTTGTACGTCCCCATCATGGTTCAAGCCTTGTCGTGGTGGGGCTTAGTAGCCTGGGGTGAATCCAGATGAAAGCAATTGAACCGATCTCGGTACCCCTCTTATAAGAGCAACAGGAGGTGGCGCATTTGCGCACGGGGCAAGGGGCGAGGATGGGAACCTGTATGATGGTTGTTCTGTAGTGCTGGGCAAACCCATCTGTGGAGGTGTAGTCGGTCCCTTAGGGGGCTGACTAGCCGTCGAGGTGCCCTGATGATTCTTGTTCCGGGGCACCTCACCAAGGGCGGCACGGATGGCACTCGCGGTGGTTTTTGTGGGTATTCAGCAATATCAAGTGCCGCGAGCCCCATACACCACTGGACCCCACCCAGGGCCGGTGAAATCGCGTAAATGTCTTTCCTCGTGTCAAGAAAAAAAAGGTAGTGTTGCTGCATGGTCAAATATTTGTTTAGAGGTACGCTCAAAAGAAAAACACCCTTATAGGATAACCATAAATGTCGTCCGTCTATCTCTACGTCTATATATACATAAAACCTTAGTCATTCAACTGAGTGGTCTCCTTTTGAACGGTTGTGTTATCTGTTGTGCATTTTGTTTTTTTTTTCAAAAGAACTGTATACGAATTTATTTTGTTTTTAACATGCGTGTGTATATACAACTAAATATTATTTTTCTTTTCAGTTTTCACTGTGTGGTTCTAGTTGTGTTCCTTGTATCTGTGATTTAGGTTAAGTAATATACAAGCGTATGTCAGTGTAACTCAATTACCTGAATAAACTTTTTCTAATTATAATTCTATACGTGTCATTTCTCATCGATCGCTTCCGCTGGCCATATGCCTTGTATGTATTATACCTGAATCGAACATCTAAATATTTGTTTCACTTGCATCGTTGTTCCACAAAAGTTTTTTATTACTTAACTATTTATTTTTGGGGCTCAGCGAATCCGACGAAGGTTCAATTCGCCTTAAAATAAAGCAAGAGCGGAAAGAATTTAATGTTCATCTGACACTGTGAATATTGTTCGCTTTGTGCTCCGGCATTTTTATTAGCCGCCATTTTCCTCTTTGTAACGGTACACGTTCCCGCGGAAATTTATTTAAATTTAAAAAGAGAACGGAACGGGGGATCCGTTCCGTTTAGGAGTTAAGTGAGTTTGGTCGAGTTACACTCGTTGATATCCAAGTTTTTTTGTATTCCGTTATCTCCTTATCTCATTTTACTTTATTTTTCAATTTATATCTAAAAGGAAACGTGCGAATCTCGGCGTTAATTAAAATCTATTCCCTTTTGCTTTGTCGTCGCTTCCCCGTAATTAAGTGCCAGTAGAGTTTAGTATGTACCCTTCCCCTGGGATCTCGACACTGAAGCACATAAAACATTCACGCCCTCAAACCCGTTAATAGCCACAGTTTAGATAAAGCGATGTATTCTCTTTAACCGGGCATTATAGTCTGACGGACTTTTCAATTAATTCCCAATGACATTCATGGCGTTAACAGATAGATACCGTAAGTTCACGACGGACGGAAAAAGACCAAGGATGATGATATTAAATAAATATGTGCATCTAGATGAGTCAAGAGAAAAAAAATGTTACAAACGTATTTGAAGCGAAGACCTGGCGAGCCTAAATTTTTGTTTGGCCACCAGTGTCCCATAATAATATAACCACTATGTAATAAACTCTACTTAAACCTCATCGTCTTGTTAATTAATATAATATATTATGATGAGAAAATAAACTATTAATATTATTATATGTGTGCCAGCTCCGAGCCTCCAACAGACTACTGGGGAGTTGGACACTCTGAATTTGCACCGCACCAGCAAGTTTTTGAATCAACCACCTTCCATGGGCTATAAGTGTTCTGTTACCAGTAGTTTACCTTGTTACTCCGAGCGAATGTTTCACTCGACTTTACTCCTCACATTTTTTCATATGCCGGTTATCGCCTTAGTTTGTCGTCGATGTATATCGTTTCTTGTAGTTTAAAATCCAAAAATAAATATAAATAGAGTAAATCTTGAACGTGTAGAATATTTTTATTCCTTGACGATAAACGAAAAGCAAGACCATATGATTGTAAGTAATTACCAATGACCAACGACTATGCCCTCGTACTTTAAATGCAACGCGATTTTCAGAAATTGATGACAACAAATTTATATC
>JAFELO010000018.1:89873-127698 GCA_017140195.1 Eumaeus atala | reverse complement strand
GTTTGTTTGTTTGAACGTGTAAATAATATAAAGCTGAGGAGTTTGTTTGTTTGAACGTGTAAATAATATAAAGCTGAGGAGTTTGTTTGTTTGAACGTGTAAATCTCAAGGACTACTGGCACGAATTGAATTTTTTTTTTGTATTGAATAGTTAATTTACCGAGGAAGTGTACAGGCTGTATACACGACGCTGTGACTAGGATCATAGCTCCGCAGGTGAAATCGCGGGGTGAAGCTCTTTAATGTGATGGTCGCCTGGAAGGTAACGCTATAAATAGTTTGAAGCGACAAAAGTAATCGCATTGTACATTAATTAAATTAATATTGTTACAGCTTTTTAAGCAATTTCAATTGGCGTGTCCAATAAATATATTTGTATAATTTCAGCTCTTTGTCCTCGCTACCCCGTGAAGGATGTGATATGATGTACGCCTTGTCGTTGCTGTAAAATCTGTATTACTAGACACTCTCATCACAGCCTACACAAGCCACGCTACATCCGACATCTTTATTACAATGTTAATCTCTCCAACGACATCAATGCAAACAATATTCCCTGCAAATTAATCAAAGTTTGAAATTATTTAAATATTGATCTAACTCCAGTAAGTAGCGGGGCGGTGCGCAAACATTTGCGGAAGGCAAACAGCAATATCGCGCCGTGCCTCCCGGCGTTCCCTGCTTCCCCGCTCTCAATGGCAATATGATAATGATGGGTTCTGCTGACGCGTGCTTGATACAGGTTATTGCGTGGGGCTACAGTGAGTCTGTAGCCTATATAGATAGGACTATATTCGTATTGATCCGGGGTGATTACGAATTGAAAAATCTAGGTAATATTTATTAACAGCTAGTACCTATCAGCCTATCAGTTTATTTACAGCTAGTGCATATCAGCCTATCAGTTTATTAAGAGCTAGTGCCTATCAGGCTATCAGTTTATTAACAGCTAGTGCCTATCAGCCTATCAGTTTATTAACGGCTAGTGCATATCAGCCTATCAGTTTATTAAGAGCTAGTGCCTATCAGCCTATCAATTTATTAATAGCTAGTGCCTATCAGCCTATCCCATTAGGTGGACATAGAGAGAAGATGTGTTGTTGTTGTTGAAGTGCCATGCTGCATTGCATCATAATTCGGCTGGTACAAATGTAGAGGTACCATTGGCACATAAGATCCTGCCTTGCGCTTTGTAAGGTTCCGGTAGCCCATTGCAGGGAAGGATGGCCATATGTCCTAATTGAGATGCGGATTTCTATGGGCGTCGATAGTCATTACATTGCTATAACTGCTCGTTTGCCTACTTACTATAAAATAGAGATCCAACATTTTTTGCAGTTTTATTGAGTTGCTCATGGAATGATGTAGTAAAACCGGACATAAAACTAGCTCTACATTTGTAAAAATAAATGTAAGGCTAGTTTTATGTCTAGTTTTACAGCGCCCGCTACTAAAACTACAATACATTAGACTTATACGATAATACCATTCGGTATTATCATCATTTCCCATATAAAACATAAGAGTATTTAATAAGTAACGTCTACATTATCTGCCGTGGTTCCGCCCGTGTAATTCATACAAGTTTCCAACCTCATTTTCATCGCTTAGGTTATAAAAGCTGCTAATATATCAAACAGCTTGCTTGGTACAGATTTTTTTTGACTGTTCTATGCTGACGAAAATGTCTTGTTCAGCTTCATAGGTTACTATAAGATATCAGAGTCTAGGTGAGTTCATGGTCGATAGTGGGACAGACCCTCTTTCCGCAGATGGAAAGGATGCATCCTGACAGTTATTTATGGTCAGAAAATTATGTATTATATCCCGACCAAGATACCGACAGGGACTCCTCGCTCCACTCTTAAGCGACGGAAGCAGATTACGCGCGGCAGCTAAAGTGGGCTTTGCATAATCGTGTGACTGGAAGAACTCGTTGAGCTAACATGACTGGGAGGAACTGCCCCCAATCTGTCAACTGCCTTCAATCTGTCAAGAGAAGGCGTCTCCGATGTGATAAGAGCAATACCACAGATACTAAGTCATATATTTACCGCTGCATAAAAAATGGCGGACAAAACTTTACAGATTTCAATGACGCCCATTATAAAGGAAGATATCTCAACGTGTCAGCGTGACTTCGGCGTGACAGCGTGGCGGCGTGACGCGTCAGCCCTAACGTCACGGCAATTACGAGTGGGAGCGACAGACTCATAAGTCTTCATTACGTCCGGCAAAATTTGGATGAGTCGTCTCGACGAGCTTAGCTTTATCCGCTGAATCCGCAAATTTTCTTGAGTTATTTTCATACTGTTGATGTCTTTATTTATAATTGTTTATGACAAAATCTGTGGTCTGTGAGCATGCTGAAGCTCACTGGAGAACGCCGAATCCTGCCAAGGCTGATGAAATGAAAGAAAACCTCCAATTTTCAATACAAAAGATAGCTGGGCTCTCTGCTCCGGGACATGGTGATAGACATCAACAAAATAAAAACCAAACACAATACTTCCAGATAGCAGGGCATAGGCACTGTTTGAGTTAACCGGAACAACTAAATAATTCTAATTCTTTGGGTACATTTAATTATTTGTGTCATCAGGACACCTGTCATCTCAGTCGCCGCGTTCATGGTTACTGTAAGCTTCCTGAAATGTCGGGAGAGTTAAATAAACAAACGAACCGCAGTGAAATCCGTTGGAATAGTTACACTGTAACGTTTTTATATAGTTGTTAACTGTAATCAGCGTAGTTCAAGTTTGCTTTTGAGGCTTGAATATATGATATTATTTACATGTAGACTAAACCAACGAGGGTATGTCAACCTCCATGCAGCTGCCAGTTCGATTACCATATATATTATACGGGTGTAAACGAGCAGTTGGAGTCTTTTGCTGACTACCGACGTAGACAGACCGGTCGACGTCCATAGACGCAGGCTGGTACGACTGGGAGGTATCTCTCACAGGATAGCGCTGTAGAGAGGCAGCAATGGCAGCAAATGAGCACAAAAAAATTTGTGAGTTGGTTGGTATGTCGGTGGCCCAATTGAGAGGAGGGGAAATGATGATAGCGCATATGCATAACATTTATGCGGATATTTATGCGTGCCAGGGGAAACAGCTCAGAATTCTCGTTTGGCCCCTTTATATTATAAAACATTCTCACAAGCCACGTGAAACACGACATCATAGCTCGCGGTGCGTCAAAAGGCGAGAGGCAGGTACTTCCCAAGTATTGCCCGTCTGATTAGACTACAATGCAGTAATTGTAATATGTCTGCTCAACCCGGTGAGTTCGTTTCACCTGATCCTTGAAAAGATACCTTGAAAAGATCAAGTCAGGGCAACGGTTGAACGGTGGTAGATTTAATTGTTGATGTTCAAAAAGTAATTTTTTAATTTTATTTCTAATAGAGAAAAATACTTTTAATTTCTTATTTTCTAAAAATGATTTTATTCCATAAGGGAATAGACATCCGCATAATGGTTACGCAGACAGATCCTTCTTCCCTGCACTCCTCCAATAGGCCACCAGAAACTCACAAGCCACACAAGACTCTATCACTTTCAGCCGGTTGCAAGCGAACGAGTACCCCGGTTGTGTCAGCCCCGATTGAACTATAATGCAGTAACGACACTAGACGTAATAAATGATGATGATGCGAGTAAAAAACCTCAGCTCTAGCGGGCGTCTAATGCTCTGTACGTCCCTGTGTCGTTCCACGTGAACGGGCATAATTCATCAGAGCCCATTCACCAGACCTCAATACTCACGAGCTGGCTTAGGTAGTCATGTGCTGCGACTGTATCGATAGCTGCTCATCGTTAGACACATTGTTCGTACACATTAATACATGCTTAATAATGCATGCATCTCAATGAACATAGCGTGCATTTGCACTCGTGCCATCAATTGACAACAAGAAAAGTAAAAGCATCGAGTATATTATCTAATATTCAAAATAGACGAAATAAACTTTAACATTAAAGGTTATTGAATAGAATGTTGTATGTATGTTACATTTTACATGACTGTTCCCTTTCTGTTGCAAGTTAGTAGACTAGTGTTTGTCTCTATTATATTCTAATTATTATTGTTATTCTATTATCTATTATGTTTAAACGTGACTAGGATTAACAATTTTTTTTGCAAAACATACGAAAAATCTACAACATTCGAATGCCGCTGCCCTTTTGTTCCAATAATTAGTGTCGTAACTCTCGCAAGAAATGGTATCATGCAAATTATCAACTTATTAAGATAAACTAACTTAACTTACTCATAAATTACCGAACCTAAGCCGATATCGAAAAGCCTTGAAAATTACAAGTTCGTATGTATAGACATAATTAAATACTTAAGTAAATGCGATTTACTTACCATAAATTATAATTGAAAAATGATTCTGTATGCAATAAAAAATACTTAACTTTAGAATCTGAACAATACGAAATGATAACATTTGATCATTCCCATACACAAAAAAAAAAAATCGTCAAAATAAACGCAGTTTTTGTGTATTATAATATATACCTGCAGTTTTTAAAAATAGCAAGCAATAATTTTATAGTTTATGGATCAATAAATCATCAAGTAGATTGCTATGATACAATGTAAAGAAAAAAATATCATCGACACTAAGCACACGAGTGGCGTATCACTAGTGATCAGTATGTTGTATCGACGGAGATTTAGACGCGTCGCCGCGGTGGATTACCGTGATTTCCCGAGGGACTGGCCGCACAAGACACCTCGCGTTATTACTCCGCTCCTGTACTCGGCCGCACGCGACTGATGACAGCTAGTGGCGCGCTAATTATTTCTCGATATTTAATACCGCTAATAGTTACGGCTTTACTAATACCAGTGGGGATACAGGACGTCGCAGTAACACATTTGTATGCCCGGATAAATGTCGTATGTGTTTGTATGGAATTCAAATTATTAAACCTAATATGTTTATAGGCTAACAATAAAACATATTTTATTTGGGAATATACTTTCCCCTGGTAGCTGATGAAACAACTCGTGTGCGCCATACTGCCGACGCTCAGAAATATATGTACAGTTGTTATGCAGACATGTTGCCCTCCTTCCTTATCCTAGTCCGATGGGCCACTAGAATCTTACGACTGGGAACACGACAGTGTAGCTGTCACTTCGTGGCGCTATCGTAAGAGTGATACACTGGTAAGTGCCCCGGTCGTGCTGGCCCGATTTGGCTGGAATGCAGTACGACACTTCCTATTACAAAAATAAATTATGCAGACAGGTGGCTCCCTTTCATTCAATCCCCTTGAGGCATTCACGGTCACAAAATGTTTACAGATTTTTTTTAAATATTTTTTTAGCAGGGCAAACTAGCAATCGTTTTTGTGACAACCGACAATCAAAATCGTTTTTGTGACAACCGACGCCGATTAAGGTGTAATGAATTAATCGAAATTAAAAAAGATTTTTTTAATGGCTCTTTCATACAATCGGAACAAAAAAAACGGCCAAGATCGAGTCGAATTCGCCTACGAAGTGTTCCGTAGCGGCAAACAAAAAACGATCGCTATTTTTTTTCGTGCTTGGTTTTACAATTTTTCTCTTCTAAAGTTCGAAAGATAGTGGGGGAGGATAGATAAAAACTGTGTACTTTTTATCACTTTAAACATATATACCACACAAAGTATTAGTATACTAAAAATAATTTCTCACATAATATCACCGTAAAGTGTGACATCTTCAGTTTGTGCGATTAGTGAGTAGCCGGTGGCCCATTGGAGGGGAGGGGGAAGAGGACAACGCAAGGGCTCCGATTCCGAGTTTGCCCCCGTATTCTAGAGAAATCCTTCAGTTACGTGTGTAGTACACAACTGCTACCCTTAGTCCTTCACTCATCTTAGACTACCTTACGTATCATACTTATTACATACCTGTTACATTTCAAATATACGTTTTTATAGGATAGGTGGCAAACGAGTAGTTGGGCCAATTGTAAATAAGTGCTCACCAACGCCCATAGACATCCGCAACATCAGAGAACTCGTAGATGACTTGCCGGCCTTTTAGAGATAAATAGGCTCTTTTCTTGAAGATCCATAAGTCGTATCTGTCCGGGAATACCGAAGGGGATAGCCGTAAAGATGTAGTGCGTGGGAAAACGATACGCTTAAAACGCACGGTAGAGGACTCCGGAACATCCAGATAGTGCCGGTGAAATTTTGAATTTTGACGCAAAGTCATGTAATGAAATTCAGCTGCATGTATTAGTCAAAACAATTCCTCGGAACACTCCCCGTGATAAACGCGGTAGAATATGCACAGTGAACTGACATCTCTACGTAAGGCAAGAGTATCGTGCTGCTAGGAAAGACCTTGACTATCGATGACTCGAGCCGCTCTACGTTGAATACGGTCAAATGGCATGAGTTGATATTGTGGGGCTCCAGCCCAAAGGAGAGAGCAGTACTCCATGTCCGGTCAGATATGCGCCCTGTAAAGTTGCAGCCGATGAGCTGGTGTGAAGTACTGCTTCGCCATACCGAGCACTCCTAGAGATTTTGAGAGGCTAAATTTTCCATTCCGCGACTTTTGATAATAAAGACTCGACCTCAGACACAAGTTTGTTCCGGTGCTGGTTAACTTCTTCCCGCGAAATATTGATACGGCCAGTGTATAGATGTCACAACAATGAATGCCACCGGTTAAAAAAAAAAGATATGTAGTGGAAAAATAAAGGGTTTATTGCTGTGGGACGGTACTTGCACGATTCTGGGCGGTTGCCTTTTTTTGGGATCGGGTGCACCAGAGTGGTTTTCCAACTGAATATAATTAACGGAAAAGACGCGTTAAGACATGTGTCAACTCAGGAGCACATCTTTGCAGTACGATTGGTGTGATTTCATCGGGCCCACTCGACTTGTGAATGACCAAGGAAAGAAATGTTTTCCGCACAGAACTCTGTCAGATCTTTATGTCCGGCATAGAGAAATCACAACGTGAGATTATAGGCGGTGGAGATACTTGGTCTTATAGAGTCGAGCTGGATGCAAAAGGACAGCCCAGAGGATCTGCTTTTTCCTTTGTATCACGAGCCAACGAGTCGTCCACCGTCACACCGAAATGGTAGGGATGGCTATCTAAAGTTTCCTAGGACAGCCATGGTGAGAGACCAGAATTCACGAAGCCATTTTTGCCTATATGGTCTGACATTGCCTTGGCGATAACTTTTTTGAAAGACCTGGAAGCAAAATTATACTCCTTTTTCAATGCGCGTACTATTCACCCAGGCCCGATAGCACTCCTACTTACGGCGTAGTCCCGACCGACAAGAGCGGCCAAACCAGGGCTGGGACTCACACCCAATTGGTGTAGCAATTATGCTTTTGCTACATAAACATTTTATTAAAATTAAATCAGTCATCTTTGACTGCCAGACTAAAGGTGTGCTCGGTGTCGAAGAAATGACACTCTTGATTTTTTCCGGCGAGCAGGTCGGAATGATAATTAATTATTTTTGATAGTCAAATATTTTTTTCTTTTCCGCCCGGGAACCTATATTTTCCTGTGAGGTTGCCACGAATGCGAAATGCCAGCGTTGTTAAGTTGTATTATAATATTTTTAATTAGAAGGATAAGTTCCTGATTTCTTGCCGACGCCATGTTTCATATCTTATGTTTCGAAAAATCTTTATTAATATTAAAATGTCTTGATTCTCTTATGTGTGCTTTTTGATATGGTTATTTACATGATCTGTATGGTTGTTAATTTCATAGACCGCACCATTATTGTGTTGGTTTGAATAGTATATGCCACGTGTGAAAATTGGATGTTAAATTCTATTTTTCTGTAACAAACTGTAAATATTGCCTGATTTTAGTTGGCTCAGGAACCAAAGAGAATGGGAAGGAATCTTATTGGTTGTGTGTTCCTTTTCAGAGCTCTACTCCTTTTTTCTTTTTGACTTCCATTTAATACGAAGATATCAATTGATGAATATAAAATTATATATAGAAATGATTTTCCATCCGGGTTGCAGGACAAAGTCTCGGACAATTATCCAGATAAGACTTCGTCCACTAACTTTTTATTAAGCCCTTTTTAAAATTGTATTGATTCCATTGTCTGTTTCTTGTATTATATTTAAGATTGTTTCTTATCTTTAAATAAATGTATTCAAAAGTTTGACTAAGTCTGCAATAGGCCTTTTACCCCCATTGTGACTCCTTATATAGAATCAATTATGACACCGATACCGCAGAGAACGGATTAAACAGTTATATGTCCTGAAGCACCACATTAGCGATGAAGTTAGCAATGGCGTCTGGATTGTTCAACGAGAAGTAGATTTGCTTCCATGGGTAGGATGTAAAGAATAGACGCCCCCAGTTCCAATCTTCAGACCTACAGCGCCAGACACTTGTAGTATTGGAAGCTGCCGTCGTACAGTAATATAACAAGGATATACAGACATGACAACATGTAACTATACTTCCGTTTATTGTAACTTTTCTACGGAATCCTAAAAAGATCTTTCTATTGGCTTATTTCAACTGTCGGAATTATAAGAAATATTTTTTTGGCTCATTTCAACAATCGGAAATAAAAATAAGATTTTTAAACGGCCTCCATTGTATTGCGGAAGCCGAGTAATAAACGGCCACATCAAAATATGTCCCAGCGAATATATGAATGTTTGTCGCGAGAGGAATATCCGTGTCCACCCTCGCGGGCGTCGGCGCTGCGTCACGGCGGCACTTCCGCCGGAAGCGGCATAACGAGCCCGTTGTGCGCCCCTATCCCCGCCCCGCCGCGCGCACCCCCGCAGCCCCCGCAGCCCCACACTTTTCCCTGGATTATTTTCGGTTATTCACTCGATCTCAATGCCATGGTGATGAATACATCATATTAAGTCCGTAGGCGGTTCATTGATGTTTTGTGCCTGTTCCTCCTGTGGGGCGTCATTATTTCGTATAAAACGTAATGAAGGATTGCTCGAATTAAAAAGAAATATGAAGTGTTTTTCCTGTTGTTCATCTTAACGGAAGTACTCAGAAAATGCTGAGACCGAGGACTAATTAACTTTTAGAATGGAGGCTGCCTTTAGGAAGATGTTATATTATATCACAGGGGCACAAACTAGCAATTGAAGACAATTGGTGACTTCTAACGTCCGCTAACATCTGCAAGGTTAATGTTTATGTCCTTTTTACTCTTCCCAGTGAACCACCGGCTAACCACAAACAGCTGGAAACGCGGTAGCAACATAATTTTGAAGGAATATCATGTGAGCGAGTGGTGCCTCCGTGACTCCATCCCGCAGCAATGCTAGTCCTCTAACTAAATGTATAAATAAACAAGTTAAGTAGATGCTTTTGGCGAGTTTAGTCGAAAATATCTTTGTATTCGATAGTCAAAAAAGTGTACGTCCGCTTGGACACTCCACTGGAGTTTACTCCTTAATAATAAACATGACTCTGAATTAAAAGGAAAGAGTCGTAAGTGAAGTAGAGGTACTGTCGTCCCGCGTAAAGTTTCGAATATTTCACATTTTACTCCTCATATTTTGTATTGGTTCTTATAGACGCGGCAGACTAAATAGGAGATGGCGAGATGAACTCGATGGATACCTGCCTGGTTGGCACAGCTCCGGACAGAGGAAAGTGGAAAATATTGGGAGGTTTTTGCCTAACAATGGAACACATGGAACTTCATACAAATAATAATAATAATATTTATTTTATACCGCGGGCCTATAATATCTTTTATTACGGAGTGGACTCAAAAAATGTTTTGACGTGAATTGGTCTGCTGTAGTTTGATCAAAGTGTTAATAGCGTGACTGAAATTTGATAAATCCTCAGGGCATTGCTTAAGCTGCCTTGGGATCCGAATTTAATCAGAAGATAACAGAGAGATTAGGATGTGTTTCCTGAAGGTAAGAGGGAGAAACCTTCTGTTGTCTGTTATCATGTATGAAGGTTGGATGCATGTTAGTTATTTTTAACTACATAACAGATTTAGATGAAATTTGACATTTATAATTTGGAATACCACAACAAGTATTATTTATGTCAAAAAAATAAAGGGTTCTCTTAGGATGTGTGTTCATTTCAAATAGTTGGCCTTTGTTCCTGGGAAATTAAGCTAAAGAAAGCTCAAGAACTTGAAAAGTCATATTTGTGTCTAATGTCTATCTACACTTATTACTAATTATATTTAATCTTATTATTCTCTATGTGATCGATTTTCTTAAAATCTGGAGAATTTTCTTGCGTTGTTCACTTGTGGACAAAGCAATTCTGGAGGAAGATCTAAGTGCATACCTTGGCCCCTGCTTTGCCTTACGGGCGAAGCTGGGCCGGATCACTTGTGAAATTATAGAATAAAAAGTTATTGCGTTTGCCGCTTGTTTTTTAAACTAGTTACATAAAAACGAAAACTAATTTTGCTTTATGTTGAATTTTTTAACCAGCCTAAATGTTGGTTTGATGAAAACTGTTGATAAAAGTTTATAGTTTTATAATTATTAAGATTTTTTTGAGAGAAAAACTAAATTCAAATCCAATAAAAAAAACAGATTCAGAATTTGTCGATTAATCACATCTGAAAAAATACGCAGGTACGTAAATGTAAAGTTCTCGACAACCTGAGAGGACCCGAAAAATGAGCCTCGAGAATTCTCGTGAAATTGACAAGCACGAGAAATCATGGACCCTGTGTCATACATCTTATGCGGGTGCAGCCGCGGGGCGCAGGTGGTATAAGAATGAGTATGTAAATAAGAGCTTGTAGTGCTATGCTACATTAGAGTCGAATCAGGCAGGTTCGGGGAGGTACCTCTTGCTTGCACGGTACCAACTTACGTGATAACTTTGCCGTCGAGGTTGTTATGATTTCTGGGTCTGGTTTAAGCAACACATTTGTTGTCTTAAGTTTACGCGAATGTTACTCAGTACAATAAAACTACTTATATATAATTATTTAACTGGCCTGACGTTTTAGAAACTTTAGAGCAACCATGATCACGGGTGGACAATCCACCCGTGACCATGGTTGACCGTGGGTGACGTGAAAGTAGTTTTATTGTTACGAGCAACACATTTGCATAACAATTATACGAATATTTATAGGCGTCCGTAGTCTAAGTTTAGACTGTGCATTAAAAAATACTTAGTTTTATTTTTAGATTACCGTAGAGAGGCTTATTAACAATTTCTTGAAAAATTATGTAATATGTATAACATTTTAAATTTGGTTCGCGAGCATGAATAATGTTCTTGACTGTTACTGGAAATTAAAACAAAACTGTGTATGTGCGATCCGACACGACATACTCATTAAAAAAGAACACGATTCTGTGTGAGAGAAATGTGTACAGAGTCGTAAGTGATGACAAAAGGAAATCCTTTTAGATAATAGATTTGAAAGTGCACTCCGGTAAGCGACACCACAGAAAAACAGATCCTCGCTCCCGCGCCTGGGGAATACAAGCACCGCCGAGTCGTTGAGGTTTATGTAACGAGTTTCAACACTCTGTGTTTAATGTTGTCGTTCTTTACATTTGTTTGAGGAGTTTACTCCTTAAGAAAAGATTCAAGACATGAAAGAAATGTGACCAAAATCACGTGAAACAGCAGAGCTACATGTACGGCATTACCTCTTATAATAAGTATTATCAACGACCACCTTTTTTTGACTCCGCGGGGAAATGCTTTTACACACTGCCACCGGCACCGGGTGGGATTCGATGGGTGTGTGGGACTACCTTGAATATGTTAGCAACAGGTCAGTCAACAACTCCTTAAGTTTATGTCAATTTTACACGTTATAATGAAAACAAATTAAATAACTCAAACTTTACGGTAACCACGGTCACGGGATTGTAAAACACTTAAATGAACCCCAATGAGCTGGCGAGAAGATATGTTGCTCTTGTTGAATAAACCGCGATAAATACGTTAAGTTAGTTTCATTATAGTGTAACATTGGCAGGTTATTGGCAGTATGTGTTTTACCGCGACAAAATACATAGAACTGGTTTCTTAACCATCAACATGTAAATTACGTAATGAGATTAACGTGAAATATTACCAGAGAACTTTTATAAAATCACAGATCCTCGCAATTCACTTGGCCGCCCAGCGTGAATTAAAAAGGGCTGAGTCGTTTGCGACACAATAATGAGATATGTTGACACACATTGAAACGAGTAAACTTTAGCGAAAATTATTACGTAGCAGATTTTGTAGAGGTCAGATTGTTGTGTAGTTACAATATGACTTCTACAAAATCTGCTGCGAACATAGAAATCTATACACATACATACATATATATATTAATACAAAGTCTCGAAAATCATTAGCCTCCTTCCGACGCAGTCGGGTAAAAAAACTTTACCCTTCGTGTGACGACATTCATAGAAGACGTTCCAACAGTTTTTAGAATTTCTGTCTGTTTCCTTTGGGCGCATATCAGGTAAATATGGCTAAACGGAGTTGTTGTATATAAATTATACGCGGTTGAAGCCGGTGACCAAGCCCCAGTTTCACAGCGTACATTAACCATTTCACCCATGAAATGGTCAGTAATAAGGTGTTAAACGTGTAGTCGCAGTTTATAGACAATTGTTATGCAACTCCCTTGCAAACTCCCTCCCTCCCTTCATCCACTTTGTGGTGGCGCCAGTGCGTAACAGGTACTTCTCAGGGTCAGGCCAGCCTAATCTACCTGCAGCAGTCGGTGATTCCAGTGCGTAAGAGGTGCCTTCCCGGTCAGGCCGATACAATACACCTTCAGCAATGAGAAATATCAATGCGCAAGAGGTGCCTCCCCGGTCAGGCCAGCCCAATTCTTCTGCAACAATGGCACTACTTTTTTGTTACAAATGCGTTGTCCTTCTATAACCCTCCCCCCAATTGGCCACCCGCCCAATTCCGTTGCATAGGAGGATGTAGTGTCACGCACTATATCCTCCCATGTGCAGCATGGCACTACCTCTGCCGACCTCATAATTATCCACATCGTTTATCACACGGGACTCCAGTGGTAATGCATTAATGGTGTTGTCGCCACGGAGTGTCGCGTGCTGCACATGCCCGCGCTTTATGTCGCCAGTCCATTAGCTTTCAATGTTATCTGTGATCAGTGCAGTGTCAGTGCCATGGGTATTTTATATCGAGGGAGTTATTTACATGATGGCCCATTGGTGAGAGAGGGGGGCGGGAAGGAGGGCGACGCATCGGCATAGTAATTATCTGGATGTTCATGGGCGTCGGTAGTCGTGAAAAGGCTACGATTGCGCTTTTGCCCCCCCCCTATTCTACAAAAAAAGAAAAAAAAAAACATGAGAGGTAGTGCGCTGCGATAGCACGCACGTCACAACCGGGGAAGCAACTCTAGTTCACATAATTCCGGCGTAAGTTGGAATGCTGTCCCATTTCATGTGGTTCGTGGTTTTCAGGTTCAGCCCTTCGGGGAGGAGGGAAGGGCTCTGTATAACAATTGTGTGGGTGTTTAACAGCGTCGGTAATCATCAAATACGAGTACCTATGACTACTTACAATATAAAATATATATATAGGAGTATAGCCATTTGGGGAGGCATTTCTAGCTAAAAAAATAAGTTTAGAGAGTGTGTGTGTGTGTGTGTGTGTGTGTGTGTGTGTGTGTGTGAGAGAGAGAGAGAGAGAGAGAGAAAGAGGGAGAGAGTAGGATGTAATATTACACACTTATGCCATAACTTACCTATGTATTATTTTAACTCTTAACCTATGAAACTTGAGTTTAATATGATTATTTTTTTCATTCAAAATTCATTTATTTTAGTCTAGATAATCTAAGTGAATACTGGACCAAATATCTTTACAATTTTAACATTTTGATGGCAGTTTGTTTATCCTTATACTATGAATGCCGGACGGTAGGTGTTGAATTTAGCGAGTAGGCGTGGAACGTCCTCGTCTTACTATAATTAGTCTTCATTCAGCGCAGACTCAAAAACCCGCAGTAATCTCAGCTGTGGAACTGAGGTTGATTCTCTCCCGCTATGGCGTTGGTGATCATAGTAGAAAATGGTTACCAGCCGACTGTGAGGCACATCTTTCAGCTACATTTCCAAATTTAAAAAGATTGAACAGTAATGAAGCGTAGCTATCAGAGCGGTGTTATATCTGTACACGTCATTAGGGTTTCGTGTTATTTGGAGAGAGGTATTCCTCATATAGGAGATTTTCAGTTCATCTATGCCGAAACAAACTACCACAAATTCAGAAAAAGTAAAATCTAAAAACCATTGAAATTTAAACAACACGTTTTAGGATGAATTTAACAAAAAATCAATATCCAGATAATTACATCTAAAAATGTTGCAATGGAGTGTTCACTACATCTTTATAGTATACGGAGACAAAAAAGAAATAGGAGCGTACTGACGTCTACCGACTTCCGTAGACATCCGCATTATTTATATGCAGGCGAGTTTACCTCCTTTCCTATACACTCCAATGGGACAGCATACATGTCACTATGTAAATTGAATTCATACATGTCACTATGTAAATTGAATTCGTCTGCGACCTCTCCTTAAATATCGATTGGATATTCGGTTCCTACTCTCAAACAGCAGCTCAACAAATGCCGTAGGCCAGCAATTATAAAGTGTCCTAAATTTATAAGCAAAACTATACACATGAAAGCGAAGTACTTTCTTGGGTCACTCTGGCCTTAATTTTTAGGGTTACTTTTTAAGCCTTAATATCAATACACTGTTCATGTTCTGTAAGAGGTAGTGCCAGGCTACATTTTTGTGGAGTTGGGCCGGTACGGCCGGGGAAGTCTCGCGTTTCATGTAGTTTGTGTGTAGCAAATATTCCGTTGGATAGGAGGTGTAAAAGCAGGCAGCACACCACTATAGTTACCGAGTCGTCTTTCCTGGTACCTACGACGAAATAGTGGAACTACATGCAAAAAAAATTCCTCACTCCTTGAAACCTCCAGAAGGTTTTCAGATCAAGGGTTTTAGGTGGCTTTTTTACTGAATTAATTAGTGATTAACAATCACAAGCATTATTAAAGAAAAAATAATTAACACTAGCTCGTAAACTCAGTGTCAGTAATAAAGTTGTTTTTGTAACAGAAACAATAATCGAAAGTCATTAGTGAGTATTGCAGCGGAATTAAGTTGGTATAAATTGATATTTGCCAAGTGCTCTCGCCGGCCGACTGGAAACTCTGATAAGGAGCTTAGCTGCTGTGGAGGGAGCGAACAAATTACTCCCCCCCCCACACCATTATGTAAACGGTTATATTTGTAGCGCGTGTATGATGATAATCAACAGCCCTGGTCCGTTCAGGTGCTGCTGGACAATATACCTCTTTGAATATACGCTTACGCTTAGTAAGTATATGATTATACGTATATTATAACTAAAATACAGTTTATAAAGTGTCCGATGGCCCATTGGGTGGGCCGGAGATAGAAGGCCGACGCATCTGCGTAACTGTCATACGAGTGTCCACGGGCGTCGATAGTCATCATGTAGCAATTATGTTTTGATACTGAAATATTTAAAAAAATATATATCTGTCATCTTTGACTGTAAGGCTTAATGTTCCCTGTGTTGAAAGAATGTCACTCTTTTGCCTTTTGGCGAGGTTGAGGATGGATATATTTGGGATGGCTGACGCTATATACCATTCCTAAATCATGGTTAAATAGTTTTTTATTTTCTGCCGGGAGCCTACACATTTGTGTTAAAATGCACGAACTATTGTTTCATAAAAAGGGTGAGTTCTTGAGTTCTTACCGACGCCATATTTCATATCTTGTGTTTTAATGTTAAATTGTCTTAATTCTCTTAAGTGTGCACTTTGATAGATGTATTTACATGATCTAGACGGCTATTAATTTGATAGACCGTATCAACAATGTTCATACGGTCTATCAAATTCATAGCCAATACAAATAGTATATAAAAATATATACAAATAGTTTGAATAGTATATGCCAAGTGTGAGTTTGGTGTTAAATTCTATTTAATTGTATCAGAGTTTAGATCTAGCCTGATTTTAGTTGGCTCATGAAGCCAAGAGAATGGGAATCTTAGTGGTTGTGTGTTCCTTTTCAGAGCTCTACTCCTTTTCTTATTTTTTTCTTTTTGCTTATTAGATTGAGACTTAATATGAAGATATAATATCATAATCAATATTCTTCAAATAATGAATATGAGAAATGAAGGACAATCCGCGACAATTACTGTTTATGGAACAATAATTATATATAAAAGACCATCCAAGTCGCAGCCGGGAGTCTCGGACAACTGCCAGATAAGACTTCATACCATCACTTTATACTAACCAATAACAAAAACTGTATTAATTCCATTGTTGTTCTTGTACTATTTTAAGTCTGTCCTGGACTGTGAATGTGGAAAGACCGATTGAATAAATGTATTTAAAAGTTTAACTTAATCATATTTATACTCCTGTAATCTTTAATGAATCAATTGTAACAATCTAAAGGCTCAGATTGCTCGTTTGCCCTCTTATGCTATAAAAAGCATTTTAAGCTTATAGGTATTGGAAAGTTTATGTCAGTATTGTACTTTTAATTAGATATTATTAAGCATTAATAATGATGTCAAAGGTACACAACGCTTGAAATAATTATTTTATTGCGATTTATTAAAATGAAAGTCACAAAAAAAAAATTGTGTTAGACATACCATTTGTAACTTGTGAAGTGTTTGTTCAATGACCATGTTTTTTGATTTATTGATATTTGCAACATACCGGCGAAAATTTAAAGCTATTAAAACGTTAGATTGTGTCCGATTTTCGCAAATATAGCTTTTAGACAATCGCAACGTTTTAAAGTTCAAGGAATGTACTCCGACTCTTTTTATTTGTCCACATGAGTGTTTGTGTTTGGCGCGAAAAAGTGTTTTTTAATAAATTCAGGATAGATTCCAAAACCTAAGCCAACCGTAACCCTTAAAGACAACGTTCACACAAAAACTGCGACAAACTAGATCACGAAACGTTAACGAACATTTCGTTAGGCATTAATGAAACTTTTCATATATTGACTACCTGACTAATTAGATTTGATTACATTATTATCTGTCATTGCTACGTCTCTTTATTTAGGTCTAAACAACTAACGTTTACGTGGAGAGAGAGTGTTGCGTGGAGAAGCGTTTACTTGTTGTTCTATTGAATTTATTTTCCGAAACTTATCCCAGTGAAACTGCAGCGTAGATAATAAAAGCCAGTATGTTTTATTATCTAACGTAAAAACAACTAGAGATATTTGTTTGAAATTTGCCACTCATATAAATAACAATCCGGAATAACATAGAAATATATTTAAAAAAATGTTTCCCTTGACTTCATGTGAGTGAAACCACAGGACACAGCTTGTAATTAAAATAATCGAGACATATGGGTATCCTAACATTAAGTTATTAACAAACCAGAGACTGGAAAATAAAACAGTTCCCATAATGGTGCATCGCGTTTTTAGTCACATTTTCGTGTAGCCGGGAAATGCGTCGGAAAAGCGACGCGGTGGCGGGGAGGAGGGATGTAAACACAAAGGTTGCGAAGCCGGCAGTCACGTGGAGCTCGCCGGAGGTGCATCACTCCTAAGGGCGATATCGGTGAACAAATAACGGTGTACGAATATTGGGACGTTTTTTTACCGATATCGGTATCGTGTATTTTTTATCGACACCCTTAAGAGTGATGTCCCTCCGGTGCGGATTGTGATCGTACAGTATGTACGTTGAAAAAAAAAAAGATACTTTGTATTGAATTTAGAGTGATAAACTTCAGACAACTCTAAAGAATATCAATACAAAACATATCAAACGTTTATGACATATCTAGATCATAATCAATTAGTTTTATCGAGTAGGCAACGTGTCCGTGTAGTGTAGACTATATACTTCGTCAGGGTAAGTTCCATAAATACTACATTATAACATAAGTAAACTGTTATCTATTAAGTCATCTCTGATCTTTTTTGGTGAAAAATTTATCGGAATATACAATGAATCGCATAACATTCAGTGGTCAATTCAATATATAAATAGGTCACATTTTTGTTTCTTTGATGAAATATCATATTGCTTATTGAAGTGTTACAATTAGATTCAATTGTCAATTTCTTAACGTGATTGATAATCAACAAGTCATTAGGTGTTATCGCTAAATCAATAAATAATAATAACATCAGAAGAAAACCCTAAGAATTTCCTGCGGAACACTTTAGTAGCATTTATTAAGTACTGGGACACTTTTAAGTATAACAATAAGTTATTGATATAATAAAAGGGGTTATTATAACTGTCTAAGAATGAACATCATTACATGAACAACGCTAAGCCTGGTAAAGCTTATATCGTTACGCTGACCAAAAAGTTTTTACCGCTTATATTTTTTTCATACCTCGTATCTTTTCTTGTGTAGATAATTCCAATAGAATTGAACTGAACTGATTTCTTCTATAACTGATGCTATATTTTATGAACCAAATGGGACTTTACTCCGTCAAAATTTTTTGTTAGCGTACGAAGACAAACGAGCTAGGTACGAAATAGTGATAGCCATCACTCTTACGGTGAGGAGAGGTGTTTCTCCATAACTAAATTTAGTAAAGGCCATGTTTAAAAAACTAGTGGAAAAGTTAAGGGGTTTAGGCTTTCTGAAGATTGATAAGACATATAAAAGACAAGAATACTGCTCCACTTCGGTTGCAATGCAGCAGGCCAGTACCTCTTACAAAACAATTGAGACACATTGAACACCCCAAATGTTCTAGTCCGTCAAGACTAATTCTAGACTCTAGAGGACTCCAAGTAAATGGACAGACCACATAAGTGCACCACAGTACGTCTATTGTAGAATCATACAATTAAATACGATACACACAAATATAGAATAAAAATAATAACCGCATTCTGGTACAGTCGGAGAAAAATATATAAAGAAATAAATTGATAGAATGTATTGTTACTTCTTGAATAAATAATGTCATTCCCAAGTATTCATGAGGATTCGAGTACTCATAATTAAGTATATCATTTATTCAATATATAGCACGAATTTCCATCAAGAGTTAGCAATACATTACATCAACTATGCAATAACTATCTAATTGTTTTGATGGTTGCTCTTAATAAATGCTAACAATCAGAAAGGGAAGAGACTCAAAATGGCACTGGCTTTGTAGGAACCTCTTAAATGAACAGATAATAGAATAGAATGAACTCATATTTAAGTTAGTTAATGTATACACTGTTACACGTTTCTACATATAGGTATATCTAAAACAGCAAGCAAATAAAAAATAATATCATTGGGGAAAAAATACGCTTATTATACAAAACAAAAAGTAAACATTAAAATAAACAGAAAAAGAATTCGAAAGAGTGCCATGCTGCGTAGGAGGAGGTAGTGCCATGCATATGAATAAGGCTAGCACGATCAGGGAGTTACCTCTCGCTCACATAATACCGCTGTAAAGTGACATATTCAGTGTCGCGTTTCGTGCGGTGGCCAATTGATTTGGGAAGAAGGAGTGCAACGCCTCGGCACAGTAATTATGTGGATGTTCAGAGGCGTCGGTAGTCGTAAAAAGGCGATTTCTCGTTTGCCCCCTATTCTATAAAAAATGAAGAAAAAATTGAAATATTAACAAATATAATGTATATATATATATATATATATATATATATATATATATAAACATATGGATGTGTATGTATGAATTATATATAAACATCCATGATTTATAACGGAAGTAACATAGAAATGGGGGTCCCACGAGGGTCTACATTAGGGCCCTCCCTTTTCTTAGTTTATATAAATAACTTGCTATTCACCATAAAATATGAATAAAGTGTTGTATTATTTGTTGATGACATGTCCTTTATTTTTAGACATGAGAGACATCATATTCATTATGACGAGGTGAATTGTGCCCTTAGTAACGTGGTACAATAATTTACTATTGAACATTAATAAAACTAAACGCATTAAATTCGACCTGCCAAGCACGATACTGGCTAAAACCAATGTATTGCTAAATAGCGTGAATCTAGATTTAGTAGACTCAACGGTGTTTCTTGGTATAACTAACAAGGACTAGATGCTAAACTGCTGTGGGGTCCTCATATACTATATTCCATATTCCAAGACTTGTGAATAATTCTGGTCCGGCAGCGTATGCTGTTGGAGAAATCAGGCAGTATTCTGATGAAAATACAGCAAGATTAATTTACTTTACTTCCACAGCATTTATGTCTTACGGCATACTGTTGTGAGGAAATGCTGCTTACATTAACACTATATTTGTGATGCAGAAGCGAGCTATTAGTCAAGTTTTAAGAAATTAGAATACTAACTGTCATGTTTTAAGAAATTAGAATACTAACTGTTTATTCATGCCAGAACTTCTCGGAATTGACACAAACTGAAAGTGCCAGTAATTAGACTAAGCAAAGAGAGTAATTCGTTTCAAGGGAAATGTATACGTGTATACAATAGGATCCCAGGAAACGTTCAAAATCTTTCAGATAGTAAATTTAGGAACATCGTATAAGAACGTAAATGTGGTAAAGGATACTGTAAGATAAAATTATTTTTGGAATATGCCACACCTTGGGAATAAAATTCTCCCTCAGGGTCGTTTCGGTATTGTTATAATAAAATGTAATAGAGTGAAATGCAATTATAACGTAACTTGTGTATATTATCTCAAATTATCGGTCTCGCTGACTTTGTTTCGCCAGTTCTTCTCAGGTCAGGGTTGAGCCGGTAGTATGAATGAATTAATAAATGATTATCTATTGTGCACAAAAATACATGTTAAACAGAAAACTAATTTAACAAGACACACATTCTTTAAAAGTACACAAAAGGCGACCTTATTGCTTAAGTAGCAATATCTTCCAGGTAATCTTGTATTGTTCAAAAGAATAATCTTGGCAAAAGATAGTACAAACAAAAAGACGTTTACAATTAATAACTACATTCAACACATAATAAAGTCATATTCGGTAGGCACTAAATTAACATATACAATACATATTATATATAATTATAATAAATACAAATACATACATTTTTCATACATACATTGTGATAAAATACATACAATTATATATACACTAGACGTACATACTAAATAAATATATATTGATAGAAAAATAAGAATTAATTATAATAAATAGTACTTGTAAAATATTATGTTATGTTTAAGAACTGGTGGCATAAGTATAAAAGATTCAGACTGGTCAGACTCATACTTCGGACTTTTTTTTGGTTCAGATTCAGAGATTCTTTGGTTCAGACTCATACTGCCAAGTAATGGCCTTTTATTATTTTTTTAAAAGAATCAAGGTTTTAAGGTTTTTAGCGCGTTTTATTTCTAATGGTAATGCATTCCATAGCGTTATAGCTCTAACTGTAAAGGATATTTTATGATACTTGCCGTAGTAGTGAAGAAACGACGTTCAAAAAGAGATGAATAAAACCCTATTTGGAATGAAATATTTTGATTTTTTTTATAGTATAGGGGGACAAACGGGAAATCAGAGCCTTTTAACGGCTACCGACGCCCATGAACTTCAGCATAATTTTGCCGATTCGTTGCCCACCTTTTCACCCTAATCAGTTCAGCTAATATCTCGCTTAACTTAACAATACCTTAAGACATTTTTATTGGTTCCCATAGCGACATAACTACTACTAGCGCAAAACTTGATAAAAACAATCAAACCAACTTCATAACTCCCCGGTCATGCCGGCCTGATTCGGGTGCAATATTTTTTTTAAATTGGGGGGGGGGGGGCAAACGAGTGATTACAGCCTTTTGACGTCTGCTGACGCTAGCGATGCACATCATTGTTGTAATGCAGTTGAGTAGCCCGCCCTTCCTACTCTCCTCCAATTGGTCTCCAATGGTCAATACAGCAATTGCATTGAAACTACAAGTATAATGTTACACTTTTATAACAGTGTCACATGATAACGGCGTAAAGTGACAACGTCGATGTCGCGCTTCGTGCGGTTTGTGAGTAGCCAGTGGCCCACTGAGGGGGGGGAGGTTGATAGGGGGGCAACGCAACCCCGTAACAATCATGCGAATGTCCATGGGGTCGGTGCCCATGCACCAATTACTCGTTTACCCCCTTATGCTACAAAAAAATATATAATTAAACATTACGTCTGCTGTAGTCGCTGGTAAAGGGTTAAGTTACTTGTGATGTCTATAACAAAACATCGGCATACCCGACGGTGTAATTACGGACATTAAATAAAAAAGCTTTCAGCGTCCTCCGGGTAAGCGTCCGTAACAAATCCAATAAACGGATGGGGGCGGCATACGTCACTTGTTTGTGCCGAACTTAATGCACTTATTAAATTTGCCTCTAATTTATTCAATTTTGGGTGAGTTTACGAGACAATGGCAGCAGGGGCGGGGCGTGCCGTGGCTCCGCCCATCCTCACCTGCGTCAAGTACGTACATACTCAATTATACAGGCGTTTAACTAATGAGACTGTCTGTATATGTTGTGATTGGTATGTGCTCATTATATACATATGTACTGAATTATTTGTTGGATGTTAATTGCATACAATTATTTTGATTGGAAGCGTTATAAATTGTATTACAAAACTTTATACTCACAGCTGATACTTATATGTATATATCACTGCATAGCAAAATATCCATAGGATTTATGTAAACAAAAATAAATCCTCGTTTTATGAGATGTGTCCATTTGCACAACAAATGTTTAAATCGGATGAAGATCAGCGGAGCAGACTATGATAGAATATTATCAAAAAATATACAACACGATAAATTTAACGTACACTGCACGGGAATTCTAGATAATGTTTCACTCCTATGTCATTTTTCATTCGCTGGTGATAGTTAACAGGTTCTCATTGAAACATAGGTTAGCCTATTAGATACTAAACTGGCAAATACTACTACGAACTTCGGTTTAAAATGTTACGTTATTTGAAAAGATAAAGCTTGGCGCACTTTCCCACCGCTATTACCCCTGTGTCCAGGATCCACAGTGGCTACCACTTGTGACCCTTTAATAAAATTATGGCATACGGCAGAAAGCCCCAGGTAAATACTAAAACTTTATGGTTTGCCACAATGAATTAGTCAGAAGAAATAAGGAGGAGTATGCAATGATTCCAGTCTCTGGATCACGGTTAAAAGCTTAAATATCGAATACTTTATACTTTAACAGGCACATTTCTAGCCGGCGCTTAGTCTGCTGAGCCCTCGTCACGCTATGTCACGTAATGTCTTCTAAATATGTGATATTAAAATAGAAGCAATGTAACCTGATATTGGTTGCTTATTTTTATAGCCGTTTAAATAAAATATAAAATGCGCACAAATCTCCGTCGTGGGAAGACGTTTGTAACGAGAGTCCCGTGGGGTCGCGCAGTCCCGACCCAATAAAAGTCTCAAACATCTCGAATACGATTTTATAAATGCTCAATGTTTATTGGACACTTCGCAGTATTAAAGTATTGGTTTATGTTCCGTTTGTACTGGGTAAATAGGAAAATATCTGGAATTGTAATGTTTAAAGTTTATATCGCAGGAGGCAAATACTAAGGCGTACATAAATATTCGCAGAACCAGGAGATGAGTTGCCCTTTATTGTATTATGGGAGCCACAGCGGGCTGATTTAGGCATTGCGGATCAAGTTTTTTGTGTCAGCGACGTCGTAGAGAGACTCTCTTGCTGGCTGTAGGTTTTCTGTGGTTATTGTGTTTGGGGAAAACGTTCGACAGATTTGTGCGAAATAAAGTTTGGCACACATTACCCAGTTATGGGATAGATGGATGATAACGAGAACGTACCGTCCCGGTTTAATGTCAATTTCGGGCACAAATAGAGTTGTATGTTGTAATTCCTCCTCAATCTATACTCAATGTTATGTAGAGGAAAGATTTGGCTGTTTGTTTGTTTATCTGCATTAGATAGGCTCCGAAAGTACGGGGTCAATTCGAAAAAATATTTTACCATTAGAATCCTACACTTTCTGATTAGCAGGGGCTATATAGCATTTTCTAAAACTTTTGAGACCAGTGTGGAAACTTCGGTAATGTAAAACAAATATCAAAATAGATCTTTATGCTTATAGCTGCAGAAATGATTGACTACCAGCTGTCCCGGAAAACGTTGTTCTGTCACAAATTGAATATGTTGTAAGGTGTAATGTTTACGACGCCGAAATTAAAATTCATATTGTTTGAAAGTTTTTGAATCTATGATTTGTAAAAATAATATCCTGTGTGAAGCTGGGCTGAACTGTTAGTGTCTATATAAGTGTCTCCAAGGATAGAGGAAGTTGAAAAGCCAACTTCTTTCTTATTATTTATAATAAAACCAGAATTTGCCGACTATTTTTGACGACAATCGATGCCCGACGCCCATAGACAGCTGCGTTGTCTTTTGTCCTCCCATTCAATGGGCCACGTGATGCAATGATTTTATACTCCACTCTATCTGAGTTACAAACATAATTATAAAGGGTGATTGATGGTTTACAAATGAGCGTGAACAAATTGGAGTTTTAGTGTTTGAAATAGAAGCAAGAAGGAGAGGGCAGCGCATGGGCATAGTAACTACGTGGATGTTCCTGGGTGTTGGTAGTCGTTAAAGTAGCTTCGATTACTCGTTTTCCCCTCTGTACAATAAGAAACCGAAGAGTTGTGGTCGGTCAAGTGGAAGAAAATGTATATCTTGGTTGTAATTTTATCAAGGATGGAATGGAAGGAAGCATCTGAGCGCCGATGTGTGAAGAAGTGTGTGCGAGCAATAGTGAGAAAGAAGCGTCAGAAATTAGTTAAAGGAAGAGCTCAAAGCCAGCCACCATGAACGTGAAGGAAGCATGTCTGTAATGTGTGCGGCTGACATTTCATATACTTTTTGTTTCGCAATATTCGTGTATTATAATGAAACTATACAAATAGATCGGCAGTTATCAGACGATCTCGGTGGCAGTCGCTTGATTTAATAAACACGGACAAAGTCACGTGCGTCCAATAAAGTATATTAAAGATCCGAATTCAATAAACTGCCTGAGTTTCGGTTGAGTTCACAATCTTCTATATTAAAACGTCGAGCGATAGACCGCCGGCGGGTTGCCATGATACCTTCACGAGTTAATAAGTCATAAGCGAGTGCGAGCGAGAGGCGCCCCGGAGCAAGCGGGACGGAGCGCGCCCCAGGTGGGTACGCAATCGAGTGGAAAAGGTGCTTTTGCAATAATCATGAGGTGTCACCTCATACGTACCTGTTTTGGTGTAATAATTCAATGAATTGATTATAATTATTTTAGTATGGGGTACTGCCGTGCTGTATTGCAGCGGAATTGGCCCGGTACAACCGAGGAGGTACCTCAAGCTCGAGTCCGCTGAGAAGTGACAGCTTCGCTGTCGCATTTTGTGCGATATGTGATTAGAGTAGTAGAGTAGGGTTTCCTCCTCCACACCAATGGGCCACCGGCTACATTCACAAACTATACGAAAAGTGATCGGGAAGTACCTCCCCAGTTACGCCGCCCCAATGCGGTATAGTTCTACTACATATCCGTCATGTTACTAGGCTTTACTAAGTTGACAGGACATCTATCCTGTCTATGTAGTAGTAGCTATGTCAAAATCATGGAAGTTAGACAACTTCCATGATTTTGACATACCTATTACTGGCATCTGTCAATAAAACAATTATAACAGCCCCTCGAAAGACCACCTTGGAGCACTGCAGCCGGCCTTTACCTGGCTCAGTCTCTTTCTTCACACTACTGCATGTGCAATCTTGTACTGTTTCCCGTTTTGACTGGAGGAGGATGACGGACCCGCCAAAATAATGTTGAGTAATAGTGGACATTTTTGCGTTGTGTAGCAATGCTACGTTGGCGTAGCAGATTCTATTCGTAGCTCTGTTATAAGTCCGGACAAGTTATTGTCATGTGTATATAAGTTAATTGAATTGTGGTTTTATAAAACTACATCATATTCTGCTATTCCATATCGCACATGGAACCCTTATAAGATCTCTTTGTTGTCCGGCTGTCAGGAACGCCTTTGTTGGAAACGCGATCCAGCACAAATTCATGTCAAATATTATGACTTGAGATACAGAAAAAAGACGTACTGCTAAAACAAAAGTTACCACGGGTTCTTACGGTTCACCTACAATCATGAACTTTGGTAAGAAATAATAATGCCATCCTAACCGAATTAAGACTATAGCGACCAGCACTATTGTGACAAGCCAGATACGCCAGACATATAGTGCACGAGTGATTGCGCAAACACAAGTGCACTCACTATTCTCATAGTCCGATGGGACGGCCATCTGACATGACCGGGGAGAAATCAGACGCAGGACCGCCGCCTGCAGGCCTGTGTATATCTGGGTGGTACGAAATTCTCGGTGTGGAGTCCGACACATTTTTTCTATTGTTTTTATTCTAATATAGTGTATTTCCTAACACAAGCCGAAATATACCACATCATGACATGATATCCTTCTCTATATTATAGAGGAATCATGTAGAGGGGTTCTATTATTATTAAGTCATGGTGTTAAGTTTATAGAGTCTGCGTTATTGTGTCATGGATGGTGACGGATGTCGTTGCGATACATTAACGTGGGACGTGTGTGAAGTGTGGAGCCCCGCGGAGCGGAGGCGGGAGGGGCTCTGAAGTGGCGCTCTCGCCACTCTGCGATAAGAGCTGAGTGCGCTTTTTGAGAGTGGCCGATCGCTTGTAAGTGCTACTTGTTAGCCGCTTGTGCATCTTCAACGATGTCAGAAACCGATAAATTTATATTGCAGAGGCAAACGAGCAACGATATCCAATAGCAAGTGCCTACTGGAGCCCGTAAACATGTGAAATTCTGCGGAAAATGTGTTATCTTAGTTTACCCGTTTGAATAAATACTCTCACAATACACGCAACAGAAGAGAGCACCTCTTACGTGCAGGTGTTCTCGTGTGTAGTACTGGTTACTTTCATCATTATGGTCATTCATCATTATCAATTCATGGTCATTAGTATTGGTTACTGGGACTTACATCGATAACTGTCCCACCGTCATATTTTGTAAGGCTGCCCCCCTCCCACACAATAGGCAACTCGTACACTCCGCAGGGTTGGATTAAAGAGAGCAGCATATCTTAGAGCAGTATATATATTTGTGGATATTGGCAAACACGCAAAAGCTTCGACTGTTCATTTACTATGTCAAAAAAAAGAAAAACCAGACATATAATCTGTATAATTGCGAAGTGATATATCGTCATAATCACAATATTCAGAAACCGTATTAGACAGAATTGTGAAAAATAAATGTATATAAAAAAAAGAAATAGACAGTACTATTTACAGAATTATTTTTATTTTTTTCCTACATTTGTTTTCACGCTCCTATGGGTCACTACTAATGTTACAAGTTCGTATGTCTATCCGTTATTCTTACACGCAAGGAACACTCGTCTGATTTGGTTGGAACTTAGCGTAGATATAGATTACAATTATTCCAGGTTGTATAATGTAGAAAAAACAATCCTGGGATAGATTAAATTGTGAATATGTGTGTCTATACAATTTAACGGTTTTTCTTGTCCCCGAACAGTTGAGTATTTAAATGTCATTTTATACGCCTACATTGCACTTCCCTCCGGCCCTCCTGTTTCATGCTGACTTTTGCGAAAAGAATGAATTAATCGGGCTGAATTTAAAAGAGTTGCCCTAGTTCGACGGCAGTTCTACCCTAAAAAACATATTTACAGATATCTATTGCTATAAACTGTTCGATTGTATGGAGCATACCTTATAGGAAATTAACACTTAAAATTAAATCTGTTGTATGTAATGTATGTTGTTGAGCTCTCGTGGTCAGTTTGTGACAGAACAACGTGGTCGGGACAGCCAATTGTCAATAATTTCTTTAGCGATATAAGGAATCACTTTGATGTTTTTCACCATTGCGGTTACATTGTCGATATTTTATTAATAATCTAAACGTTTTATAAAATATTGTATCGCCTATATTCATAACAAATAAAGTAGGATTCTAACGGTAATTCTTTTTTTCAAATTAGACCAGGGCCTATTCAATGCAAACGAAAAAGCAAAAAATTAAATGTTTCCTCTTTATAACATTAGTATAGATTACTACAGACAACACCGATCGCGTCAGCTAGTTGTCAAAAACTTCTGCAACTAGATAAGGATTTACTTTGATTTTTTCCACACTTTTATTGCATCGTCGAAGTTTTCATAAACATCTCATATCATATCGCTTTAGATAATAATATTTTGTAGTCTTAGTCTAGCATGGATAACGTACAATTCTAATTTTGTGAGCAGTGTAGAGTAAAGTGTAGATTAGTGGCCTGTTGGAGGGGGAGAGCAAAGGACGGCAACGTGCCTGCGTGACATTGGCAATAATGCAGATGACTATTTTTTTTTTAGAATACGGGGGCAAACGGGAAATCGGAGCCTTTTTAAGACTACCGACACCCATCAAAATACATATTATTACCACGCCGATGTGTTGCCCTCCTTCGCCCCCCCCCTGGGCGACCAGCTACTCACAAACCGGCACTATTATATGAGCGAGAGTTACCTTCCCGGTCGTACTGGTCCAATTCCGTTGCACAGCAGGATGTAGTGTCATTATGCAACTCTTCCTAAAATTATTTTATTAATTATTCGCGTGGGTAGTCAGACTAAAAAAAAATGTCTTCGATTTTACGCTTGTCTTCTTATAATGTAGCAACTATATCTTGCTACTTAAATATTTTATCTGTCATCTTTGACTGTAAGGCTTAGTGTTCTTTGTGTTGAAGAAATGTCACTCTTTTTTCTTTTTGCGATGGCGAGGACGGACATATTTGCGATGGCTGACGCTATCTGCCATCGCCAAATCATAATCAAATAGTTTTTCTCTTCCGCCGGGAACCTACATATTCGTGTCACAATGCACAAATTAATATGTCATGAATGGGGTGAGTTCATGATTTCTTGCCGACACCATGTTTCATATTGTTGCTTTGATGTTAAATTCTATTTAATTGTAACTGGCTGATTTTAGTTGGCTCATGAATCCAAGAGAATGGGAATGTTATTGGTTGTGTGTATCTTTTCAGAGCTCTACTCCTTTCTTTTTCTTTTGTTTATTAAATTGAGACGTAACATGAAGAAATAAATATTGAATATAAGGAATGAAGGACAATCCGTGAAAATTAGTGGTTATGGAACCATAATTATATATATAAAAGACCATCCAAGTCGCAGCCGGGAGTCTGGGACAACTACCCAGATAAGACTTCATACCCTAACTTTAAACTAATCCTACTTAAAAGCTGTATAGATTCCACTGTTGTTCTTGTACTATTTTAAGTCTGTCTTGAATTATGAATGTGGAATGACAATAATTAAATAAATGTATTTTAAAATGAAATAAACCTTTAATAGCCCTTTACTCCCCACCCCCATTGGTAATATTCCTATATTTCAATTAAAGTTGAAGCACTTGGCGCCCAACTTAGATACGAAATATTTGACGAAAAAAAAATGGTAAGGAAATAGCCAAAAAGACATTAAGCTAAGATATTTTACGGTGTAATTTTATGCTAAGTAGCAAATTGTGTCCGGCGCACTTCATGAATATGTTGTTATGAATAGCTGAATTCATAATTCGAAAAATTAAGAAATGTACACTTTATTGTAAAGTGGACATTTCTTAATTCTTCGTTTCCTGACGAATAAAGTGCTATCTATAATCTAAATAACTTAATGTATGTTTGCTTGTTTACTGTGATATAGAAACCATTGATTATATTGTGGGTTTGTGTGTGATGAAACTGGTAGATTCGGTAGGTTCTAGTGCTACCAGTTCCAATCTTAGTTCCATTTATTTAATAGTTTACTACTTCAGTTGCGACATAAGGGCCGCGATATAAAATTATGAGGAGTAAAATAGGATGAAACAGCACGACATTGCGCTGACTCTGTATGCACATTTACCTTTAGAATTATGTTCGTTCTTCATGTTTAAACTACAGTCCGATGTTGGAACTGATACACACACACACACACACACACACACACACACACACACACACACACACACACACACACACACACACACATTTTCTTTAGTAGATATAAAACTATACACGAGTTACAAGTTTCCACATACATATTAAAATATAATAAGTAACTCATCTCAATTGAGTAGTTCTCTTATAATTGTGTAACCCGCCGGTGTTTTATATCAGCTATATGTTCTGAACACAAATAAAAACATATAATAAGTACGGATTGCGTTATTAGCGACAAAACCCGTTAAAATAATTTTGTTGTTATAATATGTGTTTTGTTAAGGTTACAATTTTTTGAAATCCCGTTTAGATAAAAATGTCCTCAAGTTATCCCACAGTGCTCGATCTTCTCTTTTACTAGTGCTCTAGAATGTGCAACCACAGATCGTACAGGTTAAGACCAAAAAAGCATTATGAGATTATTTAGTTTCTAAACAGTTTGCGAACAACGCATGTTGGGAAACTGGCAGTGTCGTATACTCGTTCCGCGGAGAGCATGTGAAACCGTCGTACTTTCACATCAATTATGTGCGTAGGAGATAGTGCCATGCACCATTGCAGCGGAATTAGGCCGGCACGACAAGGGAGGCACGACCTCTCGCTCGCTTGATACCATCCATAAACGAACATCTACGGTGTCGCGTTTCGTGCGGTCTGTGAGTAGCTGGTGGCCTATTGGGGGAGGAGGAGGTGAAAAGGAGAAAAACGCATCTGCATAGTAATTATGTGGATGTCCATGGGCGTCGATAGTTGTAGAAGTGGTCCGATTACTCGTTTGTCCTTCGACATCATAAAAAATATTTTTAGTGGTGTCGGACTGCTCCGACGGGAATAGAAGGGTGAAGAAATAGAGTGTACTTGTGTACGAGATACTTGTGCAATAAAATATGCCTCGAGCATTTGGCTAGTCTCTGAAGTCACCATCGCTAATTACCACCATATTAGAGTCAATAAAGGTCTCATAGCAAAACAAACATTCATTTTTATCCATATAGAAATATCTCCATGAGATGATGTGTCGTAAATTCACGCTAAAAGTGACATTAGATGATGATGACAAAAAGATTAGAGCGTCGCAGATTGTCTATCGAGGCCGTATTTAAAGCCACTACGATCCATGGCAGATATAAATCGCGCACCCAACGTACTCACCGACCGTGCAAAATGAATCGCCCGCGCCCGAGCCACGAACTTATGGATTGCGCTTTTAACTTTACAATTTATTATATTGGATTCGTATATGTATTTTTAATGTATTTCATATACAAATTTAAATAATGCCAATTTTTAATTACAAAATTATTTAAAAAATTGTGATTTTCTTATATTAAAAGGTATTAATATATTGCGTGCGGCAGCCCCGACACGTGACTGTTGTTTACTCTCTAAGATCGAACATTATTCCAGTGCTGGAGACGCTAGCGACGTAAGCGCAGTAAAGCGTTACGCTTATAGTTAATGTTTCACACAATTTGTTTGCTTACTTACTCCTAAAATTTTCCCCTTCAAATTATTTCTTGAGGAGTAAATTCCAAAAATGTTTTTATTAAAAGATATACTATTTCAAGCCACTTTATCAAAAGCGCCTCTAAAGATATTAGTTAAGCAATATTTAAGTGTTTACGGGGTCTACAAGATTTCTAACATATAGATCGATATATACTTAGTCAGTAATTTAAAACGGTGAAGGAGGACAACATCGGCATAGTAATTTTGCTGTGACTGCTCGTTTGCCCACATGAACTATAAAAAAATCCAGCCCCGGTTATTAACGGGAGATGCCGGGTCGAATCGCTAGTAATACATATATTTGAAAATTAGTTTCTTGACATATATTTATTAAACAATACATTATATAATTTTATAAAGGGGTAAAAAATCATTTTAAGTAAAAGCTCGGGTTTTTGAATCGTAATAAAAATGCCACATCCAAAAGTGTAAATTCCTAAACGACTCGCGGAGGGTGAGTAATATAGGCAGAGAGCCGGCGGACCGGCGAGACTTCATTTGCGAGCTCCTCTGGCCGTGAAATGAACTCGTGCCGATATAACCGATGTGATGTGATCAGCAGAAACGGTGATCTGCTGCGGAGGGTACCGCCAGGAAATTGGATTGTGTCTAATGTCTTCCACGATTCTCGCAAACCAATGCGTTTTGGAAATTTCAACAATTGTTTGATTATTAAAAATCGAAGAATTCTTTATAATATTGCTGTTTTGTGACTCGATTAAATGAAAACTACCGACTAAGCCTATTCATATGTTTATCTCATTCTTTCTATTTGTGTGTGAGTCTTACTAATGTTATAAATGTCGTGTTACAACTATCATTCAGGATTCACGTGTTCGAATTTATATTTAGTTGGCGTAACAAGATAAAGCCCTTCTTAAAAATGTAATCTTTCGCGTTTTCATAACTACAGTTTCATTCTACAGAAAAAAAGTGTTCTTAATACATTGTAAGTTTTGTTATATAACCCATTATGATATTTTAAATTTCGGAAAACTAAAATGTTGACTATTTAGTTTGTTTGAAGATAACTTCAGAGTGTTGGTTTTTCGTGACGGTGTGCGCACGCATCGTAATAATTTACTCTAATAATTTTTCCCTGACGGCACGAGAAGCATAACTTCAAAAACATGAGGTGCAATATCGTGTAGAACAGTAGCTAGCAGCTAGCAGTAGCCGAGGAGAATACACCCTTACGTCCCTTACGCATCTTTCGCTTCAGAACGAGGTTCGTTCGAGTAAACTCCAGTCGTGGGAGCCGTCGCCCTACACAGCCATCTCCCTCTGGCCATGACAATAATAGTTAAATTAGTTATTACAAACAATCTCATATCGTGATGCAGATTTCCCATCTGCGGGAGAGGGGGGAGGGTCCTTATGATACTTACCACAGGTCTTTTTATGTTGACGCGGGGAAACGCATCTACGCGTCTTCACTGGCCCTGAGTAGGGTTCAGTGGTGTGTGGGGCTCGCGGCACACCATAGCGCCGAATACCCAAAAAACTACCGCGAGTGCCATCAGTGCCGCCTTTAGTGAGGTGTCCTGAAACAAAAAATCACCAGGGTACCTCGACGGCTGACAGTCACCCCCTAAGGGACCGACGCCACCTCCACAGATGAGGATGTCCCTTACCACAGGGCAACCCCACCTCTCAAATTTTGATACAGTGTAATGGGGTGAGGTTCCCATCCTCGCCCCTTGCCCCCTACGCAAGAAAAAAAGCGCTGCCACCTTTCGCTCCTTTGTCTCCTCTTCTTATAAGAGGGGTACAAAAAACGTCTCTTCTTCCTGCTCTTTAGCCCCCCTTTCTAATAGGAGGGCTGCAAAGAGCATCCCCCCTCAGTTCAATTGGCTTGGCCTCTGTTTATCCCCGGCTACTGAGCCCCACCGCCACGACAAGGAACCGTGGTTGGGAGTTACCACAGGCCTAGGATGACGTGATATAAATAACACAGTTCACAGATATTTCTAGTATACCGATATCCGGTCGCATAAGCTCTACCAAATTAGTGTGTTTCGCGTTTCTGTAGATTTTTTTTTTCGTTATTATTGTGTGGGCGAGGCTCAAAGCAAATTGATGACTATCGATGTCCCCCTCCGATGGCCCTTGGGCTCACACACCTCAAGAAGTGTGACAACTGTCACCGTACAGCACAGCTGTCACTTTCTTATTATATCATGCGAGAGAGAGAGATGCCTCACCGGATGCACCAGCCCAATACATATGCAATGCAGTAATAAGTTTACGTTTTACTACCTTTATGAAGTTCCTGAATTGAGAGTCTTTTCGCGTGTGCTAAATTTGTTGTACCACGACATATAAAGTAAGTACGGTGCATTTTGTTAAAGTGTTAAAAGATAACACTGAAAAGCGGGAGTTCAAGAATTATCCATCCCAGTATTGATTAAAATGTGTTGAGAACACATTATTTCTATACAAATATGAAAGGCGAGGTCCAAATAAACAACGACGAAACTGCAGAGTTTACAGTTGCGCGCAAATCCGGATGGAGGCATTGATGGGGTTCAAACCGACTATGTACTTTTGGACCTCCTGAAAATTTTACTGAAACAAACCACGCCCCTTTTACAGTGGGCCCTGGCATTGGTTTCACTCTGCCAGCTACGTACAGGGGCCGGCCAATGGCGTAGAGGGCTACGCGCAGCCGTAGCACTGCCGTAGAGCGGCGAGGGGTGCTACGATCGACAGACGCTACGCCGCTCCTGCTACGCCTAGGAACTGAAAAAATGTGAGTACCTTTGTTACTTGAATACTTTAGTATAGTGTTGTACAAAATATTGAGTATTTCTTAATTTAATATCTATGGAAATTTGGCTTCTTTACGCTCAGTTTGGATAGACTTTTATATACATATGACTATGTATTTTGCGTATCTATATATTATGTAACAACGCACCCACATACAGGTATATACTTATATTTTAAGTTTGTGTATCTTATTTGCTACTTAGATATATTTTAAATTAAATAACCTAGGAAAAGTAACATTTCGGAAATTTTACTTAGGGTTCATGACTATATATCTCATTATTAATAGAAAACAAATAGGCCATTTTTATGGTACACATTGTCAAACTGTCAGTACAGCCAGTGTCCTCATGACTATCCACGCCCATAAATAGCATCATGCTGTACAGTCGTGGTCTCCTCCTTCCCGCCTCCCCCTCAATAGGCCGCTGGTAACACACAAACCACATGTCACGCGACAGTACTGCTGTCACTTTGCGGCAGTATCATGTGTGAAAAGTACCTTCTTCATCTTGCTGGCCCAATTCTAACATTTAAAGGTCATAAGAGGCCGTTCCACGTCCTGTAGCTGCAGACGTGGTAGTGGGAACGCGTGGAGGAGCCGATGCCGACATGATCATAGACAAAGTTTATCCAAGACTTCTTCCTAGACGTTAAGCGACTCCCAATGCACATAAATATGTGCACAAGGGGAGATAATGCGGACCCATTGGTATTTCATAACTCTTCAATATACCAGCAGGACTCTGTCAAAACGCACGTAACGCTGCAGCATTCGTATCACTTCCCCACGGTAGTATGTGAGCAAAAATCCCCTCCGTGATGATTCCACATGGCTCTACCTCGAAGCACGAACCAGTTTATCTTTTTCTATATTATAAGGGGGTAAACGAGCAGTTGGAGCCTTGTAATGCCTTCCGACACTCTAACACATGTGTGTAATGCTTAGTTCGATATGTTGCCCTCCTTTTCTCCTCCTTATTCCGAAAACGGACAAACCTGAAAACATTGCTGTCACTTGAAAACATTGTTGTCACGTTACGGTGTTATCACGTAGGCATAAGGACCTCGTCGTCATGCCGTCTCAATATCGCTGCAATGCTGCATGACGGTAATATGAATTCTGTAAGAAGTAGACTAAAGGAGAACCTGTTGCAGGTGTTGGTGAATCAGTGTGGTTACATGAAGCACGCCGGGCGCGCAGCATGCAGGGGCTACAAGCCGCGAAGGAGAAGGCCTCAGGGCTCTTCGCTAACAAACCCTTGCTGTTCAAGTGAGTTCTATTTCTTTGTATCTCCAATGTATGTTCGGAACATGCATTCTTTTCTTATTAACGAGATAGGGGTAAACGAGCAAGTGCGTAGTAACTACCGCCGCCCATAGACATTTGCAAGACTTGGCGTCTTCCAGACAGACTGGAAGAATAGGTATGTCTAACAATGTGAAATTCTTTTATGCTTAACACGTATGTATATATAGAACACATTCAAATATACTAAGTTTTGTAGAGGGTAATGTTACGTGTGTTAATGTTTAGACATGAGCTGTATATTTATTACTGGCACTGCTACGCGGTTCTACCCGCGTACTCCGCCATCAAACCGCACCCTCATGGATGGAGTCACATCATCTTTTTTCAAAGCTGGTGTCTGCGTTCTAAGAGAAACCTACTACCTGCCAAATTTAAAATTTTGTAAGTGTTATAATTTCTGAGCTTTCGTGATTAATCAGGGAGTGGTAAATACCTTCCTCTGTATCTATCATGCCTAATGCATAATTGTTTTAACGAAATGTATGTATGTAAATAATTGAAAAATTTCTTCGAAAACAATTAACGGTTTTGATTACAAGTTGTTCAGGACATAGTAATACGGAAGTATGGTCGGAATGGGTGGAAAAGTGTAGGGATCGGCAGTGCTTATAAATTTTTTAGCACTAAACCTAAAATTAGTTATTTTTGCCAGTCTCCTTTTTGACAAAGAATTCTATTTATGTCCATAAGCTCCTCGCTGAAGTTGGTTAACATTATTGCAAATAATTGAGTCAGAAGTTAAGAAACATTGAATTTCTCTTCATCTGCAAAATATCCGAAATTCATTTATGAGTGCGAATATTAAAACACATGCGATTTTTTTGGGATTAGTATGTTTTAGATTAGGTTTGTGATGGTCCACGGTAACCATCGACATAGTTATTATGTGGATGTGCATGTGCGTTGCTAGTCGTAAAAAGGCTCCGATTGCTATTTTGCCCCCTAATTCTATTATAAAAAATTCTAACGCAAATATTCCTTATATCATTAGTGCTGATATAATTCAAGTGGCCTAAGCTAAAGTGTATGTGCTATAAGGATAAACATCGGAGTCATTTATTAAATGGTTTCATACAGATATACAGGGATAATTTCATCTTAATGTTGTTCTGGACGAATTTCGGCCATGGCAGCTGTCTCTATAGAGACTACCCAGCTGCGAAGGACATGTAATAGTCCGCAAATGTGTGCGCAGCCACAAGTGTGCTCCCAGACCGACCAGATATAAGTCAGGCGCAGGACCGACAACTGGATGTGCTGTCCGAGGCACGGAGGTGCAACACCTCCCAGTTCGGACTGTTATTAGACACTCGAAAAAATCCCAACAACACTTTGGCCCAACCCAGGAACAGCCACCAGGACCTAACGACTGTGATTGACCATGCTTACCCCTAGCCCATGAGGCAGTTAATGAATGGGGATTACTTATTGTAAATAGGAAGGCGAATGACCAATGATATGTGAAGTAAAACGAGCAATCGGAGCTCTGCAACGACTACCGACGCGCTTGAACATCAGCATAATTACTATGCTGTTGCATTACCCTCCTTTCCACTTTCCGCCCGATATTTCACCTCCCCCAGCGGGCTGCAATAGGTAATAGGTAGCGCGATGCAGTATTATAACTGAACTGGCCCTGCAGGTCCAAGGAGGTACCTCTCGCTAACATGATACCGGCGTAAAGTGACAACTGTGCTGTCGCCTTTCGTGCGGCTTGTGAGTAGTCGGCCCATTGGTGGGAGGGCAACGCGTTTGCGTGATATTTACGCTGATGTCTATGGGCGTCAGTAGTCGTCAAAAGGCTCCTATTGCGCGATTGCCCCCATATTCCATATAAAAGTGAAAGTACACCAAGTATGTGTATTGCGAGGTAAGTTCTGTTTCAAGAGATTGTTATCTATTTATAGGGGGCCTATTTTTAAAACTCCAGTATTGATTTTGTCAGAGTCCTAAAATATATTCACTAGGAGATGGAACAGTGTAGAATAAAAAGGAAGACTTTTTTAAAATTATTATATTATTATTACTATTATATAATAATTTAAAAAAAGTTAATTATAATGTATATATAT
>JAFELO010000018.1:63780-89846 GCA_017140195.1 Eumaeus atala | reverse complement strand
TCTCTAAAAAAAATAATTTTAAAACCTTTGCCATGTTATTGTGCTAAGCTACGGAAGTCGATTGGAACAAGGATGAGTCCGCTGCAGGCCCGACGAGTCATCCCATACCATCCCATACACATGTGGGACTTAATATAATAATGATTATATGTGTCATGTTGCCGAATCTGGTCGGTACAACAGTGGAACATAAGGTCGCACTAAAGCGATGGGTATGCTGTCGCGTATTGTGCGTTTTTATGTATCCAGGTGACATATAATTTTATAATTCTTGCCGTGTGCGTTACACTTATTCTAACTGATTAATGATTCTACTATTTTTCAGGAAGATGTAGCGCCATAATGCATAGGATGAGGTAGCGTCATGTATGGTGCATGACTCTACCGCTTCCATTGCAACGGCATTGGGCTGGCATGACCAGTGAAGTACCTCTCGCTCATCTGATACCAGCTTAAAGTGACAATGTCGCTGTCGTGTTTCTTGCGGTTTGTGAGAAGCCCGTGGCTCATGGGGGCCGTTAGGAGGGCAACGCATCTGCGTAACAATCATGCGAATGTCCATGGGCGCCAGTAGTCAACAAAGGGCTCTGATTTCTCGTTTGCCCTCTTATGGTATTAAAAAAAAACTATTATTTTCTCTCAATATGAGCCCATTTTAATTCTTCGAGATGGTATAAAGATAGCTCTCCTATTACGCCCGACCAGTTAATGTTAAACAATACCTAGCTCCTCTTATTCTTTTTATATCGTATACCTTAAATCTTTTCTTAGGAAGCGAACACCATTAAAACAAAAGAATTAACGAAAAATATGTTTTGTTTTTTAACATTTCCTCTATTTTATTCACGAAAACTGTTGTTTGGTGCAACGAAGGAATGAAAGCAATTTAGTGGAAGCTGCCGGGTGCTGCTCGGCCGTCAATATTATTGACGAGCGGATAATACTTGTGCTACAAATATAAGGGCCGCCGAGACGGACGAATGCGAGTAGGGCCGCCACATCACGGAACTTACATTATATTTGAAATATAAATGTTTTAATTGAAGATATAAAAATAAGTATGTTTATTTGTACTATATGGGCTATAAAATGACAGGAGTTTCAGTTGAGAATACTCTAAAAAACAACAGCAAACACAACATGGCGCCAGTTCGCTAATGGAGTAGTCAGAGAGGGAGAGGGGGGAGGGAGAGAGTGAGAGAGAGGGGGGAGGGAGAGAAAGAGAGAGAGAGAGAGAATTCACGATCCTTACATACCTGCCTTGCCTCCTTCCTATTCATAACTCTCTTCACACAAACACGCCGATTGCGAACACCATCATCGTACAGTAGCTATTCAGTCTGATCATGGTATGTCTTGGACTCTACAAGAAGTAGGCCAAAAATAAATAGCATAGCGACGGGATTGTGAACAGCTAGTTGAAGATAAAAATTTCTCTTTGAATATCAATTTCTCATAAACCCAGCGGGTGTTACAAACAAGTATATAATTCTAGTCAACCTAATAAAAAATATTAAAATTAAAAGTACTAAAATTTTTACTCACAAAGTCTGGTAGGAACAAATTATTTGCAAGGGCTGGTATATTAAATTATAATAAAATCAATTTTTTCGCATTTAAGTAGCTTCAAATATCAAAGTAGTTACGAGATAGGCGTACAAACATACAAACGGCCAAGACATTATAATATTATGATAGCTCAGAGGTAGAATTGAATATTTAAAACTGGTTTTACCGAGGTGAATCCTTAATAATTGACCGCTAGATGGAGCTGTAAATACTCCACGCTTTATAAATGTAGATTTTTAAGCTTTCTTAGTGCTATTTAAATGACTATGACAGATATTGAAGCACATTTTTCCGTTTTTGCACATCCAACTTTAAATTATAAGATTCTAAATAATTTTACTTCAAAGCCCAACCTCTGCCTCAGTTTCTTTTCGTATAAAGCTTCCAAATTCAAAGTGTTGAATGAGGTTAAGTGGAAAATAAACGTTATTAGGCAGGCACTAATTATATTGAAATATAAATGAGGGTAGCTGCAGAAACTGTTTTATTTTTATATTTGTCTCTCTCAGCTTACCACATTAGCATATTCATTTATCTTAATGTTTAAGGAATGACTTACGAAATAAGAGTTTAAATCAAATTGTCTTGCGGATCTATTGTAACTTTATTGTATGTATATTTATGGCGTGATAAGAGATAATGATTTAATTAAAATAAAGTAAAGTAAAGTACCTTCACGTCTGTCATCCCCAAAGAGGTAGGCAGAGGTGTTAGTAATTCCACAACTCGTAAGTCCAGTAGATATACTAGCACACCCAGGATTAGCCAAGGTACTGAGGCTCATGATGTCATAGTTATCAAGCCTATGGCCACTTCGGGGCACATTCTAATCCCGGACAATGTGATGCGTGCTCAGAATAATCTGAGCAACATTTAATAACAGTTGCCCGACCTGGGGATCGAACCCAGGACACCATGCGGCTAACGGTCTTAACGGGCGCCACCCACACCGTTACACCACAGAGGCGATTAACATAGTCGGTAGATTTAATTAATAATAATAATAATAATGATCTGTGGACTCTACATCACGTATAATTTACACAAAAATAGATTTTATGTTAACATGTAGCTTTTGTACACTATCAATGCCTGGACACAAGTATATATGAGCACCATACAAGAACGTCAACATTACCACATATTTGTAGCTTTGTATGGGTTGCACTTTTGTGGTGCTTCGCTTCCTGAAAGTTGGTTGCCTTTATGAGGCTGATACTCTAAGTTGGCATTGCACTGAGGAAGTTTTGTAGTTTATCACAAAAACTTGAGTAATCAATTTCATTTTATGTCATAAGGGATAAACGAGGAGTCGGAGCCTTTTCGCGACTGCCGAGGCCCATAAACATCCGCACAATTACTATTGTAATGTATTGCCTTCCTTTCCGCCCCCTTCCAATGGTTGACACATGTCATACAATGATATCATATGTAAAAATTCTGTAATCATACACGTAATCATACTCACCATTGATGAATTATATTTTGTCAAAAAAAACCTCATTTTGACCATTAAGAAACATTATTTGTTCATAAATGAAATAAACTATCGCTATCCTCTGTATAGAACAACGTGTCTCCTATCATTACATTGATTTTTCGTTAATATTAATAATTTTAAATTTCGTTAATAAAAATTAAGTTAATCAGAACAACAAAAAAATATATAATTCTTCGCGTACTTTAAATAGCTTGCGACATCTGGACTTCTGTTATCTCAGTCCACACGTGACCATGGTTCTTGTAAAGCTTCTGAAACCTTGTGCTAATTAAACAAGCCGCGATAAGGTGCTTAAAAGTAGTTTTATTGAAATGTAGTGTATTTATGTAGGATATCAGAGTCCACTGTAGGAGAGCAGGACTGAGATGCAACTGGACTCAACTAGTGATGTTTGTGAACTGATTTATTACATTAGCAAATGCTGAATTCCCTGATGCAGATTTGATCTAAAAAATATGAAGAGAAACATTGGCGTAAACTTAAGACCTCAAAATCGGATCGATTAGCGAGCGATATTTTACAGACATTAAAATCGTATAAAGTACGAGGTAGCAAATCGAGTGTGGTCCATGAATAATGCGATTATTCGGCTCCTCCCGGCCGGCAGCCCTGCGCCCTCGAGCGACTGCTCCGCGCAGATAACAAACAAACATCATCGGGATTTGTGTCGCCATGCGGACGCCGCCGACTCCGCGGATAACGCACGCCGCGCAACAGAACTACTATCGAACTCTATTACGGGGCTTTCGATTTGTACAGACCGGATTATGATTTATTGTTTTCCTGTCGGAAAAATAGAAGCTGCGATAAGAAAATAAGATTGTGTTTTAATAGTATTGGCGGGCATAGGAACAATCGGAGCAATTCGTATGAGGTAGTGCCATGCTGTACTGCAGCATATTGGGCCGGTGCAACCGGTATAGTACCTTGCGCTCACTTGATACCGCTGTAAAGTAACATCTATGGTGTAGTGTTTCGTGCGGTTTGTAGGTGACCGGTGGCCCATTGTGGGAAGTGAAAAGGATGACAACGCATCGGCATAGTCGGTAGTCGTAGAGGGGTCCAATTGATCTTTTGTCCCGCAATCGTGTGACCAGGGTCCAGCTATCTCGCGTCATCGCTTAGATCAGAACTTAAGATTTCGTCTACGTCAGGTATGTCCGTAACAACTCGGCCGAGCAATTTTAATACACTTTCCCTTCAAATGTGTGAAATTCTCTAGGATATGTTTCATACAACATGCAGTTCTTCAAGAAACAAATGCTTAGCGACCTGCATGATCTCCGGTTATGCCGATGTCTATGGGCGGCAGTATTCATTTAACCCGTGCTCGAAAATGATGATACTTAAAAAAGTTGAAATACCTATGTACCTCTTCTCATAAGGGGGGTACAAAGAGCAACCACTTCCTCGGTTCGACTGGCTTTACCCAACGTGTCTCGGGTCACCCCAGGCTACTGAGCCCCACCGCCACGACAAGGCTTTCACCATGGTGGGGATCTTATCAGAACCTAAACTATTTAGGAATGACATTAATAATATTTTATTATTATTGGACAAACTTTACTTTCGAGCTCAACGAAGTAGGTACGGGTCGGATTCTCTATATCCATATCTATAATAATATATGATGTCGTCCTAGACGCATTTCGGCTACAGTGGCCAACTCTATGGAGAAGAGCCATCTGCGCGGGACATATCCTTTCATTCTCCTATTCCGATGGGTCGGCAATTCGACACGACCGGAGAGAAATCAGGCCCGACGACTTAACGTGCTCTCCGAGGTATGGGAGTGTAAAACCGCCTACTTCCTAACTCCGGACAGTTGTAAGAAATTTAAAAATTCTTATGTCACTCCTCGTATAGTCCGAGCCGGGATTCGAAGCCGGTACCTCACGTCTGTGGCGGGACATGCTTACCACTAGATCACGAGAGAGGCATATAACATAGTAATGATAATTTCGTTTTGTATTATTTTTAAGGCTTAATTATAGTTTCTGTTTATTTAGTTGTGCCCCCTCTTCCTCCATGCAATACTTCTAACACATAGATGGTTGCCTGGACATCGCTCTAAAGCGATAAGACCCCCAAATTGTACATGTTTTTATTTATGTTTCATGTTATTTTTAATTTTTTTTTTGGTGTGTGTGCAATAAAGTTTTCTTTATTATTATTTATTATTAATATTATAAAGAGCAAACATTTGATTGTCAGTTTGTTTATTTCTCTGTTTGCATTGAGTAGGTACCGAAACTATTAGATCGAACTGAAAAATTCTTTTACCCTTAGTATTTCCTATAACGATATTGATTATTATGCAAATGAAAAAATAGTATTTCAAAAATGAGAAAAAAAAATCAAAGTAAATCCTTATCTAGCTGATGAGTTTATTCACAACTTGCAGTCCTGACAGGCGTTGCTCTGTCACAAATTGAATGTGTTGTAACCTACAAGGTAGGTAACGTATGATGTTTACGGGGCATAAGTTTTTATATTTCTATAAATCAATGAATTTCGCCATATTTTGTATAACATCCGAGCGAAGCCGAGACGGAGTGGTAGTATTACCTTGTCTATAGATATCGTCAATACGCCTTATTCTAAGATGTAGTGTCGAACTACACTGTAGCCAAGTTGGGTCGGCCCGTACGCGTTGGTATCCGTTCACTCGATATTACCTCAAAAAGACATATATGCTGGGAAGATTCAAAGGTTATGTGAGTTTCCAGTGGCCCAGTGGCCCTTTGTGTATTTACTTTTTTAAATTAGGTAACAAGAACTTGATTTTTTTTTATCGAACGTGAATTAGAAAAAAGGCCTGTTACTCATATAATATTAGATAGTATTGAGTGGTTTGTGGATATTCGGTGGCAGCAAGGAATTCAAGGAGAGAATGGCAACACGTCTGCATAACAATCATAGGGATGTTTGTGGGCGACTGTAGTTATCAAAAAGCTCCGACTCCTCGTCCACTTATACCATAGAAATGAGAAAAAAAGTGCAAGATTGTTTTTAGCTTTTTCCACATTGTTTACGTCATCATCATCATTATCAGCCCTTACCGGTCCACTGCTGGACGTAGGCCTCTCTCAGTGAACGCCAAGACGGCCGATCTCCTGCTACTCGCATCGATCGCGGACCAGCTATTGCACGGAGACCGTCTTGTTACCTGGTGAACGGTCGACCAACACTTCTTTTTCCTAAACGCGGCCCCCACTCCAGAACCTTACTGGCCCATCTGCCATCTGTTCTGAGCGTGTGACCATTTTCACTTCTTTGCTTACGTGATCTTATGTATTTTATAATTACATCAAATTCCAAAAATATTTTTTAACTGTCGGCAATACCCGTAAAATAGCACACGAATCATTAAGACTGAATGAAGAGCTCAATCACACTCAATGGCGTTTCATCACTTTATAATATTGTGTTTTTTAAATGAGCATGACTGACAAAAGATCGAAATTTTCATAAAAATACACTCACAATTGTTTCTTGAGCGTAGAAATGCGGCGTTCAATGCTTGTAACAAAACAGGGACAATATTTATAAGTACGCAAATTAAGAATATTTAATTTTAGCTTTCTAAGTAAATAAATAGTTATAAGATTTTGACATCTAAAGTTTACTTTTGTCTGTACTCAACAAAAAAAAAGTTTTCTGGTTTATTTTTATTTAATTCAATTTGAAAAGCTCGTGATGAAAACTAGTAGTTCTTTTAAAACAGACTTGGCCTACTACACGTTCCTACCGCAGCTGGTCCTGTCAGCTAGGATCGACTGTGGCATTCATTACTGGACCTTTGATATGATCGCAGAGAGCCTGAGGGAAAAGGTAAAAAACGGTCTGGCACCCGCAATGAATTTAACCAGAAGAAAATAGAGGGAGTAGGAGAACTAGTACAACCGCACATCACAGTAAGCGGTATTATTTTGCTTTGGCAGCCGCATTGGGCCATGATACCGTCGTAAAGCGACAGCTAAGCTGACGCGTTTTGTACTGTCCAGCAGCCCATTGTAGGAGAGGAGGGAAGGATGGAAACACGTCTGAATAATAATTATGCTGTTGTTTTTGGGCGGCGTTGGTAGTCATCGAAAGGCTTCAGCTGCTCTCGTGCCTTCTTATACTATAAAAGCAGCAGTATCATTTTCGATGATAATGATTACACATAAAACGTCACAATTATCAAAATCATATATCGACGCACAATGAAACATTTTCAACTGCCCCTAATGTTTTAAGAGCATAAACGCCGTCGCGAAAGGGTAGCAGCTTCATTATTTAGTCCGTTTAAATCACTAAGTCCTTAAAAGACATTAGAGGGCTTTGTCCCGTTATCGTTGTACACAAAAGAGATTTGAGCGCTGCGTCGGGGAACATCCCGTCAATTATCAGGCTTAAAACCTACCCCTGCTCTTGTACTATATAGGCTATATGATAAATATGGACAACCGATATTTGTTGTTGTGTCATCATCATACGCGTAAAGAAAAGTAACCTCTTGACGTCCATTAAAAAAGGCCTATCTTAGAGACTTCATTGCCCCTGCTTCTTGTACTATAAATACTATGCAGCGTATGATATTAGTTGATGTAACATCACCATTAGATATGTAGAGTGCGAGTATCTTTAATATTAGCCGGTTTGACGTTCACTATAGAGGTCTATTATCGACGCTTGTAATATAACTATCTTCTTTCATTCTAAATGTATTACGGCTGTTTGTACTTATAATATAAAACAATTTTAATATATTTCTTATACTAATTTAATATAAAATAGAAACATATTACTTTACCTTTTTCCAATTTCAAAAATAACACGCGCATACGTACACGCACGCACAGATCGACTGTTAAAACTGCTAATGATAAGAGCCGTTAGTACCCGTAAGCTCCATCGAGAAGTAAAAATACAATAAAGACTAAATATAAGTCGAAAGTGACACATTTTACAGGTGTGCGTTTTATGGTTAAAAGGCCTAAACTCGATCGGTTACACCAAAATAACATTTCGAAATAAGAAGCAAAAAATACAGCTCTTTGATTAGGCATAAGTGAACATTAGGGATAAATCCTGTGGCGCATTCGAAAGCACTTTGGTCGAAAATGCGTTGTGTGGCGTATGAATGCCACATGACAAAGTGTCGATTAGGCCTTTTACGTTTAAACCATTGATATATTTTTTAAATCCAACATTAGTTCTCGTTGTAGGGAGATAGCCAGAATATGACTGTTAGTATTTTTCCGCTGCCCCGGGTGTGAGGGTATGCTAATTACGCACAGCACTTACGTTAATTGTTTCTGCCATTTGAATATTGCCGGGGACAATTACGGGAGTGGTGCGCAGCCGCTGCAGCCCCAAATTAATTGCTGCCCGTCTTTGTTTTAACCTACCCTCCATCAGACACAACAAACATCTACACTTGATTAATATTTTAATGTTATTTAAATCCAGTTGAAACGGACTGTTAATTGTTCTTAGAGATTTCTTTCCAGGAGCAAAAGTGCGAAGATGATGTGTTTAATCTGATTTGTTGTAGGATCTCGATCTAGGATGCGAGTAGCAGGAGATCGGTCGTCTTGGCGTACATTGAGAGACGCCTATGTCCTGTAGTGGACGGATAGGGCTGATAATGATTATAATGAAATTTAAACCACATCTGAAATTCTACACACACAACTCAAAGAAACACATTCTCATATTTGATACTGCAGATACACAGAGGGACGCGGCTATTCAAATCTCAGTTTGACAGTCGGTGTAAGGTTTCCCGTGAAATGAGCTGTCGGCGCGATACCTCGAGGCTGCGGCATTAAATTTAATGAGCTGGTGGCAGTCCTTTTGTGGTCGCGCCGCGGCCGGAGTCCGGGACGCCAATTAGCTGGGACCGGGGGTAATTCACTTGTTAGCGGCCATTAAGATGTTTACAGATGAAAGCATGGTACGCGTTTATGTATACAAATGGTACAGTTCACTATCTTTTATAAATGGCGGCGAGCGAGAAGTGAGGGATTTTTTTTGACCACCGAATAAAACCAGCGCAGATTGTATAGTACCCGTTTTGCCCGATCACCATCTTAAGCCTTTTTGTCCTTATACTTATAATGGCTTTACACTTTATCAATATATGTAAAAAAGTAGAATTAAGGCAAAAGCTAATCGACTTATTTTAGATAATCAGGGTTGAGTTTCTGGTTACTGATTAGTGATTAATATTCTTGCCTGCTTCCTACTCTAGTGGTAAGCATGTTCAACCATAGTTGTGAGGTCCAGGGTTCGCATGCCGGGGCAGACCAAAGCGGTATTTACTAAAAGTCTGAAATCTCAAATCGTGAAGTTGGCGGTGTCACTCCAAACCTAGGAGAACTCGTTAAGCTTGATACGTCTCCGGTCGTGTCGGACCGCTATTCCGTCGGAATAGGAGAATGAGGGTCAGAGAGTGCATTTCTGCCTGAACACGCCCTTTTTGCACTATAATGTGTCCTGCGCAAACTGACTGGTCTGTATAAAGATAGCCGTCGCGGCTGAAATTCGTTTAGGGTGACATTATTAATATTCAGTATTAAGATTCCTATCTTGCCATAAAATTTTGCGAATTTTTTTAATGCAAATAACATTTATTACTTTTAAAATGTGTAATACACAGTCTAAGAAACAAACATAAAACAACTAAAAATATGAAAAGATTATTGGAAGTGGTTTCCATTGGCTACAATACAGTGCTTTAAACGTTGAGAAAAGTTCTCAATAGAAGCACGCACTCTTTCCATTCGTATGGACTATTTTAGGGACTCCAAATTATCATGGCGTTTAGATCTGGCTGCACTCTCTGGAACTGACCATAAATCATAGCCCTACGGGTCATGATCGGGACTAGAGGACGGCCTGTCTTCAGCTCTGATGAGGTCCGAGACGTTGGCTACAAACCAAGACTGCGTGGACCGAGATTCATGACCCGACACCGAGTCTTGCTGTATGGTCCACATGTTTATTGAACAAGGTGTTATTAAGTGACTTTATTTACCCTCTTAAGAATAGTATCTTGATACACTTGTGCCGATGTTTTGATACCTTACTCACAGAGATAAGGCTCAGTCACTCCTTTATAGCTAACACCCCACCGTAGCGATGATTTCATCACTGAAAACTACGTTGCTCTCTGACGACTAATTGGGAAGCTTCCTTAGGACGTTGAGCATCAATACGATCGTTTTGTTTGTTAAAATGTTGCTCAATTGTAAAAAAAAGTCATCCGTAAACAAAGTTCTTCTGTGTCCTCCGTTTGCGCACCGATTCACTAGTTGTTTCGACTTTGCCACCCTATTCCTTTTTAATGTATCAGTTAAGAAATGACCAGTCTCTTACAGTGTGGAAGTTCTAAGTGATCTCTTAATATACGCGAGTTTATAGGTGCTATCTTCATTTCCCGAGATTAAAACCTTTTGAATTCTTTTCCTTACTGTTTTGACAACCCTTTTCGTACGATCACTACGTGGACGGCCAGATCTTTCTCTGTCACGAACAGAGGAAGTCCCATTATACCTACTAACAGCCCGGTATACAAATATTTGACTAATACCAAGTGAATGGAGAGTTTCAAAAATTGTACTTCGCTCCATACACACTTCATGTAACGCAATCACAGTGCTTCCGTTCTCTTTATCATCCCACTCCATTTAATATCGCAAAATATTGTGCAATGTGTTGGCGCCAAAACGAGAAATCACAATGAATAATCTCATTAAAAATGACAGATTCCAAATTTAAATGTAATATTTTTTTATATTTTCAATTGCAACTGTATTTATGACCAGACTAAGTATATGTATTAGCATTATTTGACGACGATTAGCGCCGGACGTAACCTCTTCTCACCATCCATCAACAAGTATGAATAAACTGGTATAAGGATAGGAGTTGAATTGGTTTATGATGATGATGAATTACAATAATAGTGCTTTTACTGCCTGGGTCAGACCACTCGTGATCATGGTTGCTGTATAGCTTCTGAAACATCGGGCTACTGAAATAAAACGCGATAAAGTCCGTAAAAGTAGTTTAATTGTAAAGAATACATTCGGTACCTATTGATGTGCAGTACAGTAGGTATTGTTCATTTTCAGTTCAGGTTATCGTTTCAATCACAAAAGCAACAGAAGTGACCTAATGAACGAACCAGGCCACACCTGTCTTGGGCGACTTCTGTTTTACTAAAGAACTGTCACTTAACAAATTCACTGTTGTTTAGTCTCAATAAGAACTCAACGTGTTCTTCATTAAAGTGACAAATATTAATTAAATTATTCATGGCAGATACGTGACCACTGTTGAACACATTCCACGGTTTCGTATTACTTACAATTTACTTGAAGTGACGAACGATTGCTGCGTTTCATTTGTTTGGTTTGGAGACTTTAAATATCCGTCTCATAGCTGCATCTGATATTCTGACAAAAGTGAGCGACGGAGCGGGTGACACTAACCTACATAACGTCATTGAGATCTGTCGGGGTACGTTGGACCGATACACAGATCTCGCGAGATCGATAGCTGATCTGTCGCCACCGTGTCTGTCCGGCGGGACGGCGCGGCGCCGCGGCGGGCGCCAGGGGGGCGCCAGGGGACGCCAGGAGATGCCAGAGACGCCAGGGGGACGACAGCTATAAATTTCGTAAACAACCGAATCAGATGGATTATGTTTTTCTTATCAAGATTAGCCTATTTATTGTGCTAAAAAAACGTTGAGGGAACAAATTTTACTTGAAAATTAAAATACAGTTTTCGAAACGTGACAGTAACACGCTCTTCATTATCAATGTCATTTCTCATATTCTAGAACTATTTGCATTACAGTCTCCTCCCTTTACTTAGGGACTATGAAACAAATCCATGGAATGTTTCTTTCGTAAATCAATACCAAAAATTTTCAATGAGTTATATGACGGTCGCCCATCTGGATGCTGCACATTACATCTGACTTGTCAGTTGTAACTGATTAGATTTCTGGATAACATTTGCCATTCATTCGATGTCTTTCAAGCGAACAGCACAGCACCTAAACTACACTGATGTCGCGTTTCATGCTATCGGTGAGTACCGCGTAGAGGGAAGAATTTAACATGTTAAAGAAAGTACCTTCACGCCTTTTATCCCCGAAGAGGTAGGCAGAGGTATGCTAGTACATCCACAACTCGTAAGTCCGGTAGATAGAACACTAGAACACCCACGATTAGCCCAGGTACTGAGGCCCATGACATCATACGTGGCAAGCCTACGGCCACTTTGGGCACATTCCAATTCCGGACAGTGTAATGCGTGCTCAGAATAATCTGAGAAACAATATAATAATTAATATATATATTTTTTACACACTTGCATAACAGTTATGCGTGTATCTACTTACGTAGGTGTTTAAAGAAAACTCCTCTCATTGGTATTATTTGTAATCGATTAAGGAACGGACACAAGTCCGGAGTTGTAAATTAGTGTGCATATTCCAATGTGCAAGTAATTAATACACATAATGAGAACCCAGCAAAGGACAGGGATTTCATTTGCGGACCGCGGACCCCCCGCGCTGAATTAATCCCACTTCAAAGGACCAGACTCAAATTACGCTCCCTCATTAATGTCTACACTTTTTTAATTAAATTTTGACTTTGGAAATTAATAAAACAAAATGTTTCGAAAGTGGAGAATTGATATTTATACTGTTTTGGTTGTACATGATAGGCTGGGAAGCTGCCGGCTTGAGGGTCATTGAACTTCATTGACAGGCCAGGGTTGGAGTTAAATAGGATTATGGTGATGGTGAATTACAATAAAACCGCTTTCACTGACTGGGTCAGTCCACCCGTGACCATGCAGGCTGTAAAGCCTCTGAAACGTCGGGCCAGGTCAAAAATGGAATAATACGCGATAAAATCCGTAAAAATCGTTTACTTTAGACATCAGTATGATGATAAACGTTAAAAATAGGTAGTACCGTGCAGCATTGTGGTAGACTTGGCGACACCGCCGGGGACGCGTCTCGCTTACGACTAAAGAAATGTTTTAACGTTTAAACCTTACGACGACGTTACCTATCAGACGATTCTGTAGCGATCCGTTAAGTTTATTACTTCCACTTACGACGACGTTACCTATTAGACGGTGCTGTAGCGATCCATTAAGTTTATTACTTCTTCTTACGACGACGTTACCTGTTAGACGATTCTGTAGCGATCCGTTAAGTTTATTACTTCTACTTACGACGACGTTACCTACTAGACGATGCTGTAGCGATCCGTTAAGTTTATTACTTCTACTTACGACGACGTTACCTATTAGACGATGCTGTAGCGATCCGTTAAGTTTATTACTTCTACTTATGACGACGTTACCTATTAGACGATGCTGTAGCAATCCGTTAAGTTTATTACTTCTACTTACGACGACGTTACCTATTAGACGATGCTGAAGCGATCCGTTAAGTTTATTACTTCTACTTACGACGACGTTACCTATTAGACGATGCTGTAGCGATCCGTTAAGTTTATTACTTCTACTTACGACGACGTTTCCTGTTAGACGATGCTGTAGCAATCCGTTAAGTTTATTACTTCTACTTACGACGACGTTACCTATTAGACGATGCTGTAGCGATCCGTTAAGTTTATTACTTCTACTTACGACGACGTTACCTATTAGACGATGCTGTAGCGATCCGTTAAGTTTATTACTTCTACTTACGACGAGGTTACCTATTAGGCGATACTGTAGCGATCCGTTAAGTTTATTACTTCTACTTACGACGACGTTACCTATTAGGCGATGCTGTAGCGATCCGTTAAGTTTATTACTTCTGCTTACGACGACGTTACCTATTAGACGATGCTGTAGCGATCCGTTAAGTTTATTACTTCTACTTACGACGACGTTACCTATTAGACGACGTTACCTATTAGACGATGCTGTAGCGATCCGTTAAGTTTATTACTTCTACTTACGACGACGTTACCTATTAGACGATGCTGTAGCGATCCGTTAAGTTTATTGCTTCAACTTACGACTACGTTACCTATTATACGATTCTGTAGCGATCCGTTAAGTTTATTACTTCCACTTCCCTCCTGCCGTTTCATTTAACTTGGCTGGCCGTGGCCCTGGGTGGTCTGACGGATAGTAATACACGACATTCACATAACCATTTCTTAGGTTTACGCGAATGTTACACATTATAATAAAACCGGGAGAGTTTCCGGTTTTCTAGCCTTTACTTTTATTTAAAGTTCAAATTTAGTGCACATGACACCGCCGTAAAGTTGCGCTGTCGCGTTTCGTGCGGTTTGCGAGTGGCTGGTTGCCCATTTGAATTGGAGGAGGGCAGTGCACTTGTGTGACAATGATGACTGTCGTCGGTACTTGTGAAAAGGCTCCGATTACTCGTTTGCCTTCCCATCTTCTTAGCCTTATCCCGTCTCTATCAGATGACGTCTTGTTCGGCTATCTAATATACGGAATCGGACAAGCCATATCACTCCTCACAGACCCGATGGCTCCTGGGTACTGGACTGGCGGCCCCGTACAAAAAAGCGCAGTGTTAGACGGCCTCCCCCCCCCCTCGGATCATGGCTGGTCCAAGTCTCGAGGTCTGGTTTGATCCTATCAACTTGCAACCATGATCTGTGGCGCTCACTGGGCCTATGCCCTGATGCAGGTGCTATAAATAGGATAAAAACTTATTGTACAATTTAAGTACACTTGCACTTGTACATAACATAAACTATACCTACGAAAAACATGATATATACTTACATTGACATACAGTACATACATATGGACTCAGTCGCACCTGGAGGGCACGTGGCGGCCTAATGCTACCTCTTACAGAGGCAGGCTTGCTATGAGCTCTAGTATACAGCTGTATGTGTAGTGACTCGGGGAATACCGAGCTCAGAGCGCAGACGTGTGGCGCCAGGCAGAGCGGAGACCTGTCCTCGTAAATCTATTTGTAATTATATACGGGGTCAGAAAATGTGATACGAAAGTGATATCCAAATATTTTTGAAGCTCTTAAGACTTACTCATTAGGAAAATCAAATATGTTTTAGGTTCATCTTCTATAGTATAGGGGGACAATCGGAGCCTTTCAACGACTTACCAACGCCCATGAACATCAGCATAATTATGCCAATGCGTCACCTTCCCTCAATGGGCCACCTGCTCACGAACCGCACGAAACGCGACACCGTAGGTGTCACTTTATGGCGGTGTAAAGTGAGCAAGAGGTACCTCCCTAATCGAGCCGGCCCAACTCCGTTGCATAGGAGGATGTAGTGCCATGAAAAAATATGTATCACGTGTGAACAGTGACTGGACGAGCGTAACACTGCGTAACAGTTTTTCGCGCTGACGTTACTTACGTTTCGCATCTGTCACTTCAGAATCATGTTGGTTCAGGAGTAAACGCCAGTGGTGTGAGGGAGGGAAGTGGAACGTGTACAAGAGACGTAAGCGACCTGATCGCGGTAAAGCGTTACGGTGGTATCACTCTCGATTGCTCCTTAGCTATTTCACATAATTTCACTCATCATATACCAAGTCATGCGCTCTAATCATTTTGTTAAGCAAGCAATAATGTTATGATATTAATTTGTATATTAATATCTAAAGACCGTGGCATGTAGCACTCGGTTTTCTTTCTACTACATTAGGTGTTCATAACGAGCAAGCTACTGGCCAGAATAAAGAAAAAAAATCCGAGAAAGACTATAGGTAATATATCAAGACGCTAAGTCTAATAGGACATGAGTGTACATATTATGTCTATTTGTGTACGAAAAATATTTTATTACTTATTAACATTTGTACTGATTTGGACTGTACTCATATGAAACGCATTAAATACTCGCTTGCGATTTTCTTGTACGCTATATAGATACAGATGGATATTGCAGGCGGCGAGCAAACATTTGCCCACACTTATTGATCACATCTTACCGGCTGACGGCTGACGGGCGACGGCTTCCGTCACGCCTCGAGTGCCTGTAAGCGCTGCGTCAGTGCACTTCACTCGGCCTTTATCTCACAAACAAACGCCCTTTAAGGTGTAAAACGTAAAACATATAGAGACCCGCTAAATAAAAGGCTGGCCAAATGCAAGCCACACTTTTACACTAAGGGTTCCTTACCAACAGGAGCTACGGCCCTTACAACTTGTATAAGTTGACAAACTTAAATTGGCACCCGCCTGCATACATTTGCCTCGTGGTCTAGTGGTAAGCATGTTCAATCACACATGGGAGGTCCCGGGTTCGAGTCCCGGGTCGAACCAATGTGATATTGGGATTTTTCAATTTTTCATAACAGTCCGAACTTAGGAAGTTGGCGGTGGTACGCCCCCGTGCCTCGGAGAGCACGTTAAGCTGTCGGTCCTGCGCCTGATTTCTCTCCGGTCGTGTCGAATTACCGTCCCATCGGAATACGAAAATGAGGCAATAGAAATGGCACTTGTGGCCTGTACACACACTTGTCCACGTTGACATGTCCTGCACAGATGGCCGCCGTCGTAATTCAGCTAACATTATTACTACTACTACACTTTGTATGAAACAAACTAATGTTTTCCAGTGATAGTAGTCAGTATTGATTTAGTGAACTATATATTAAGTGGACGGACAGACGGATTGCGGAGTCTTAGTAACAGTAATTTGTTTTATGCCCTATGGATATGAATCCCTAGGAACCAGGCGGGCGTTAAAATAACTTGTTTTAACATAGACGGGGGGGAGGGGGGATAAAAGAGCTATCCTTCCCTTTCAAATGGGCTATCGGAAACTCCAAACTTAGGTAGCAGGTAGCTCTCCGGTCACGCCGACCTATTGCAGCATGGCACTACCTCTTGCTTAAGGTAGTGAAAATATAACCGCATTATCAATATCAATTCTTTATTAGCATGCAGTTTTTCCCTATTACTATAACACAATAATCGATTGACCTGAACCTCTTAAAAATTGTATGTCAGGTCCGACACGCGATCAGAGTTTTCTCCTTAAGATCAAACATCATTCTGAAATGTAACGAGTCCTAGGGATGCTGCGCGGTGAAAGGAGTTCAAATATACAATTTTGTGTATTCCAAAATTTTTTGTATGTGAAAGGCATAGTCCCGTCTGTGCACACCAGCAGGAGCGTAAGCATACCACACGAAATGATGGTTATACTTTGAAGATAGAATCTCGGAGATATTGAGGGCATCAGTAAATTATTTTAATATCATAAGGGGGCAAACGAGAAATAGGAGCTTTTTGATGACTTCCGACGCCCGTGGACATTAGCATTATTGTTACGCAGGTGAATCTCCCTCCTATCACCCCCCCCCCCTCCAACTTAAAACGATACGCTTAAGGTTAACTTTGCAAAGAGTATGTTTGTGTACAATGTATCTTGGTATTTTTTGTAAAGCAATTATTTTTAACCTAATATTTTATCTACCAGTATAATTTAAAAACTTGACATAATGCTTGAAACCAATGCCAAGACCAAGCCAGGTTAATCCACTCCTACCATATAGGCGTATGCCTACCATGTAACAGAATACTAATACTTTTGGTATAAATCGAGCACAAGATTATGTCTTGCTATAGCTAAATCGATATACTAAATATTGAATTTAGTTTATGATATAATTTTTTATAGTGGTGTAGCTATTTTTAAAGTCGATTTCTTTTTTTTTGTTATAATTTAATCCTACTACTCAAATGCGTGGAGTAGGACCATAAGGCCATCATTTAAGTAGTAAACCCAAATAAATATTAAATCGGATATATCCTTGATTATACCTATTAAGTTAATAAGAGATAAAAAAACCATCTGAATGTTAAATAACGAGGGAAAGTATCTGCTTTATGCGGGGGGACATTTTTATGCGATTAAATTTCCGGACGGTAACGACATTGCTGAGCCGCCCAAACCCAGGCCGCCCAAACCCGAGCAGCCTAAACAACGAATCGTGCAAACCGGCCGAGCCGCCTAAACACAAGTCGCCCAAACCACCCGCGCCACCCAAGTGCTACCGGAAATACCGTTAATGCATGTCAATTGTTGCACCCCCAACTTCATTATCAGAACATTTTCGTCGAGCCATTTATCTGTAAGTTAATTTATTTGTGAGTTAAGTACTCCCTGACGTCACTGAATTTCAATAAATGCCAGGATATAGAAGTATATACAAATGTTGTTTAGAAGAATGAGTTCAGTAAAAAGTCAGCCATTGGCACATTGCAACCGAATCAGGAGGTACCACTCACCTCTCGTTCAGATGACACTGTCTTAAAGTGCTATGTAACTGAGTTTTGAACTATTTACGAGTTTACAGTGGCTCATTGGAGGAATAGAAGGGTAGAAGGGCTACGTAATTGTAATAACATTATCTTAATGAGCGTCAGTATTTATTAAATCCGTCAGCAAAAAAAACATAGCCTTTGATCAGATGACTGACAATAATATTTTGCAATAAAATTGTATTAGTAGGTCCTTGAGCGGTGGATGCGCGAAAGACGCAAACCCCTCACCACCCATCTGACGCAGGTACTCTCCGGTAATGGTTGCTTTGGTAATTATTTGTGTCGGACTGCCCATAGAGAGCCGACTACTCGGTGTCATGATTGTAACGCAGGGGACTCGGCCCAACACACCCTCGCGGTGTGCCCGAGATGGGGGGCGCTGCGTCACGATCTTACACGATCTGATCAGCAGTCATCGGAGTTAACTTGTCTCTGTCGAGCATCATCAACACTCATTCGCCAGGGCCAGCCTGTCGTTGTAGGAGTCCTGTCACCTGCAGATCCGGGACCCTGCACTTATAGCGGCTGAAGGCTACCCGTAGCGGCTTAGTGCGTTGGGAAACCCAAATTTCGAGCCCGACATACGGCCTAGGTGTGCCACCCAGGCCCCTAGGTATCATGCGTAACTGCATTCACCTGCGTTAACAAAAAAAAGGTAACCTAGAACTAGGTGAAACACGTACCCGTATTATGCTTACCATCGACTGCTTGTTTGACCCCATTTAAAAACCTGCGATAGTATTTGTAGACTGTACACTCGGGTGGGTCAAACCCCGCCATGTAGCAATGAGTTTTACCAACGTTACATTTTGTTTGTGTTTGTGGTCTTACGGTGAAGGAAAACATCGCGAGAAACCCGGATTCGTGTATTCGTCCCAACCTAGGATTGGGCTTAGTTTCCTTTCTGGGTCGCAGAAGTCGAATCTATGTGTAAAAGTTGGTGTCCACGACATATACTTTAAATTATGTTGCCTAACGCGATATCATCTGATATAGAAGCGATTTAATATAATTATAATGTCGTACTAGCTGCAATTCGGCATCAGCGGCTATCTCCATAGAGACCAGGCCAACTGCGCAGGATATGTTATAGTGTACAAGTGTGTGCGTAAGCACAAGTGCACTATCTTTCCCACATTCGCCTATTCCGGGACGGCAATCCAACACGACCAGAAAGAAATCAGGCGCAGGACCGGCAGCTTAACGTTCTTTCCAAGGCACAGGGGTGTAGCACCGTCGACTTCCTGACTTCGGCCTGTTACTAGAACTTAAAAAATCCCAATAACCCATTGGTCCTACTCATAACTCGAACCCAGAAGCCCACGACTGTGGCTGAATGTGCTTACCACGAGATCACGAGGTAGTCAAGTCAAGAAACGAGATAAGTCGAGAATGAAGGAGGAAGGTAAGTACAACAAAATCCGTTCACGCATTGTTGAGTCACAAAACATCTGCGCTGCCCCGAGCTCAGCCTCGCAGCACAAACAAGCTCTATTTATCAACATTACATCAAATCTTATTATGAGATTACTTTCCAACAACACTTAGTACATAATCTGCCAAATTCACCGTCCATATTTTTCGCCGTCTAAAATCTCATAATCAAATTAAAAGTTGCGCAGACATATTGGGAGTGCTCTGTCTTTCTGAGTTACGTGTGAAGTTCCGCCGCCCCCGAGATCTGGTAATGGGCGGGTAATCTCGGCGGTGATCCATCACGGTTCCATATCAGCCTTCACTGTCCATTAAGCAATCAACCGCCAACCCTTTGTCGACGGGAGACGCGAGAACGTTTCCTATAGCTTCCAGTGACAAATGTCTGTTAACAATGTGCCGAAACTATATTTTCTGTATGTGATAAGGAAGGCTCTCAATTCGGCGTTTTGTTTTCTTTAGTCGTGAGACTACTGCGTACTGGTTTTCTAGCGTATGTAGATTTTTCTTGTTACAACCTGGACGGATCGACGGATTTTAACGGATTCGTTAACATTCTCTTTAAAGCTACCGACATTGATTCTTCTATATATTTTAAGCAGTCGAGCTATACGTGTGATATCCGTGCGTGATATGTTAAGTTTTTTTATATAAGCTAGCGTCACATGTTTGGTTTTGTACTCATATAATTGAATTAATGAAACATTGACATTATATGATCCTATTTATATAATAAACGCGAAAATTTGCGTCTGTTTGTAAATCTTTCACTTATATAATAATTATCATCGTCATTATCGGTCCTTATCGGTCCACTGCTAGACATAGACCTCTTTTAATGCACGCCAAGACGGCCGATCTCCTGCTACTCCCAGCCATCGCTGACCAGCTACTGCGCGGAGGTAGTCTTCTCAATAACTATGTATAATATGAAACCATGGGGCATTTGTTTCATTACCAGACCAGACGCTCTATACAATTTTGGACCGTCGCCTTTGTGACATTTACTAAATATACTTAACTAGCGATCCGTCCCGGCTTCGCAAAAGAATAACAAATTATTAAATAACTGCTCCGAGAATACCTTTGTCCATGGGTGATAACCGCATGAAATTCTGTTCAGTAGATGTTAAAAACTTTTGGGAACTTTATTTTATAACAGATAACTTTAAACGTAACAACCTTGATAGTGTTGTAACAACAGCTGCAAGCATATTGCACTAGACCATTACCAGCTGCGCCAATATCGACACACTCCTGTATTGAGTTATTTGGTCGTAATAAACCGATGTAGCGACAGTCTATTCCTGCCCCCCTACCTCGGCCCCTCGCCCCCGTCCCCCCTGCGACTCGATCAGCAAACAAATAAGAATATCGCGCCACAATCGGGCGCGTAAGCCCCTCTCAAAGAGAAGCCGGTACATCTGAAGCACTTTGCAACTAGTTCTCAAAGGCGCAAAGCCTTATATTATACACATGTGGGATATTAAACGTTGCTGTTACTCGCCCGCTTCAGACGAGTTTATATCGTCAGCCATCTCTATTTACATCAAATTACATACATAACAATATTCGAACGTTATAAATTACCTGACCTGAGGCCACTTCGATGAACGTTAAATCCCGAAAAAAAAAACTCCCTTGGAAAGATTTTTTTGCAATAATAAAGCCTGTGTTATTCATAAATGGTATAGCTTTCTTTAGGAAAAAGGATTTTCATGATCGAATAAGGATCTCAGATACCCTCTACGAATAGACACAGTTAGATACTATACATCTCAATAATATTAGTACCTAGTAGGTACTAATACAGGTATATAGTGTGGTGCCAGAATGTAAGCATGTAGTGATTGTAATCTATGATTATCGATTCATTTAGCCTATCTCGTTAGGGATCAGGCTTGAAGCTGTATTGTTGTTAAAGATTCATTACATTTAAAACGAAATAATGACATAACTTCCATTTTATAAGCTTTTTTTGTACTTAATATATTATTCTTTCCGAGGTTAGTAAATTCATTACCAGGTTAGTAAATTATATTAAAATAATTACCGGGCGTGAATTATACATCTGTTAATATTATAAAACAAAGACTGCAAAAACTGTCTGTTGTCTGAATGTGATAGATCTTCTCAAAATATCTTTAGGATTTCCGTATGGTTTTCACCAGTGGATGGAACTATTTTCGAAGAAGGTTTCAGGGTACTTTGTGTGAGGTAGCAATTAGCAGTCCAGTACTGGTCATAGGCCTCTCTCAATGAACGCCAAGACAAACGATCTCCTGATACTTGCATCCATTCTGGACCGGCCACTATACGGAGATCGACTTCCCATCTGGTGAACGGTGACCAACACTTCGTACAATATATATTTAAACACAACTAGTTGCAGTCTAACAAAGGCATTGCAATGTGGAAATTCCATAATTACACGTTTCCTCACTGTAGCTTTAATCTATTGATATTTCTCGTTTCTGTGAAATGTACGTATGTGCTGAAAATTATTGTAATGGTGATACACAGCCCCTGTTATAAAAAATGCGATATCTCATCCACTTTTTTGGTTTTACATGTTACATATACCTTGATATATCACAGTATCTTCATTTAATAGATCATTAAATTTCTAAACTAATAATATAAATCTGCAGGGTTCAGTTGTTTATTTGTTTGAAGGCGATAATCTCTGTAACTACTTGCCCGAATTGAAAAAATATTTTCATGTGGAATAGTTCATTTATCGAGGAAGGCCATATACCAATTCGCTACGACTAATAGGACCGGAGTAACGCGGGTGCAACTGCGGGCTGATGATAATAAAATTTAAAAATTATCAGCTGGCTTAAGATTTACATCATGAGCAGCCCGCGTCCTGCAGAACTCAATGAAAGCCATGTTCCGTCCTCTCGGTATGCAAAGTGATATTGAAACGTTGGCTTAGTATTTAAATGGATTCCCATTTGTAGTCCCGAAACATGAAAATAGCGTGGCTCTTAAGCGGGGAGGGGTTCGGGCGTAGAGCTTTTAGGGTACCAGAAGTGGCATATAATCGTATATTTTCGAGAATTGAATAAAAAATATTGCTTTTCTGCTATCTTCAGTACATAAAATATTTTAAATAAAGAAACCGATACGTAATATAGACGAGATGCTGATCATAGCACAGCAGAAAGAGGTGATAGTGGTGATTTTATTAATATTACCATCACACCTAGCTTATAGCCACGAGAGATGTCGAAGTATGTTTACTCCCATCTATACAAATGTAATAAAGCTGAAAAAATTTTTTTTTCTTTGTTCGTTTATTTGAATGCACATATAATCTCAGAAAATATACATCCGAAGTGTGGTTGAAAAATTCTTCTGGTGTTTGATATTACATATACCGAAGGGGGCTCGAAGCTATATAGTAAGTATATAACATGACGCTTAAATATCTTGACTTCTATTGTTTAGTATTCTTGAAAAAGTGATTAAAAAGAAATATGTAATCCAATAATTGTTGTCTTTTCTTCTTGTTGTCTTCGTAAAATGTATTCCAATAATTGTCACGGATTATAAAAATATTTTATGCTATTCATGATCGAAATATCCATTTACACAAATTTCAACCAAATCACATCAGTATGTAGTTTTGGATTTGTAAAAAACCATTATTCATAGTAAAAAAATAAAAATATTTTTATGTTAATATGGATCTTAACATATGCTGTATATATGTTTTTATAAATATTTTGATGATTACTAAAAGTTTGAATGTATTTTTATACATACTTTCGCATTTATAATAATTTAAGTAGGATTCAACGACTTATTATTTTTTTACTAGCCACTTCTAAACGCGGCTACTCTGTGGTGCTCTTTTAAAGGATATTGCGTATCCTCATACATAGGTATGATTAGAGAGCTATTGTTGTTCGAGCAGCAACTGTGAAACGTTTGCCAAGGGGTTCGCAGACTCGACGAGCGACGAGATCGCATGTTCGTGTTTGCGTTTCTCTCTTTATTGAATCGAAAGCAATCGTAAAAATGTAAATTCTCATCCGGAGATTTTATTTTTATGTTTAATTTTATTGCGCCGCGGTTTTAGGGAGCGCTAATAGGGTTTTTTATTTTTTGTGTGGTTTGATTTCAACAGCCAAAGTTTGCGAACGATCTGAACGATCGCTTAGGTCAGAGGTAGCGCCGTCCTGCGTTGCAGCCACCGGAAACTCATAACAATTATGTGTACGTTTGTAGATTTCAATATTGATAAGAAGGGTTTTAACTGCTCGTTTGCACCCTTAATGTCATGAAAAAATGACTTGTGACACTAAATACAAATAATTCTAAATAAGGTACTTTAAATAGTTTGCAACATCTGGATATGTAGCAATCACTATTGTGACTATGCAAACGCTACTTTTCATCACTTGAAACGTCGGGCTTGTTAAGTAGCTAGGTAAATTGCACTAGAACTATTTAAAATAATTTTATAAAATGAGTAACATTCATGTAAACTTCAATAACAAATGACTTGGATATTATCCTAGTGGATCATATTTCATCTCTTCTTCAGTAGTTCCCACGTGAAATAATAGCAAACATACGCACACAAACTTTCGCTTTTTTTTTAACTCTTTATTTATGAGAACACACTGCACGATACAAGGAAGCATCATATAACATTACACACACAAAAATCTATGTGAATATTAATTACTGTTGAGAATAATTTTCAATACACGTACTAACTGTGCCATACGGTTTCATTTTTATTTGGGACAAAAAGTATTTTTTATCATTCGAAATTTCAATCTATATTTGTGAAATTTTTCAAATGTATTTTATGCAATTTTACATGAAAGACTAACATAAGACATGACGTATCCAATGTTTTTCTTTATAGGTAGGAATAGTAGGTATATATGTCTAGTTTATTATTGAATAAGAAGGTACATATATGCCAAAGAATTAATATTAACAATAAGTTTTTACCATTTTATATGACGAATATTAATAAATACAATGTGAAAGTTTCGTTTGAACCGGGCTTCATGCATAATATAGCACGTAACAAACTTCCCAGCTCCATACAAGCTTGAGTGGATTATAGTCTAGACTAGATAATAGAGACGGGTGGTCTTATATCGAAAAAGTTAAATACGCATTAAGAAACATTCGGGTCCTTGGAGATAAGTTGCTGATCCCGGCCATTGTGATAGCCATCAGCTGAAAACCCGGTGAAAAGCCCGGGCACTCGCCTTTCATGGGGCGATTTGATTTACTTAAGATCTTCGGGTTGATACTATCTATTAAGTGAATGGCGTGGAGTTTGTGAAAGAACGTATCATCGAGTTTAATCAACCTTAAACTTCCGTTTGTTTGTTTTGTATAAAATATTTTTTTTTAAAACAAATAAATATTGTTGAAAAATGCTCACGAGGTTCTAAGGAAGTTTAAGGCATAAAAACATTAGGTCTAAAACATGGAGACAGAGAGTTGAAGATAGACCTCGGTTGCGTATCCTCGGTATTCTTGGCGAAAGCTAGCTGGTGATGATGATGGCCTCATGATTATCATTAGGTACTTGGATAGTTGAACCTTAGGCGTTTTAAAGTATGTTATATACATACTATGGGCAAGTTTTTAGGTGATTTGCTGCATAGAAGTTACCAAAAATTAATGTGACAGTAGCCTTCTCACTAGGCGAGTCTGTGTTGTCAGGACTAAGTAAATTACCACAACTATGGTTAAATGGAACTCGGTTATTGACTTAAATCGAAAGTAGTATTGTACTTACAATAGATACATTACATACTTTAAAGGGTTGTTTTTGTAAGCAAACGTTCCTGAAGTAGGGATTCTAAAAAGTAGTTTTCAAAGGAGTTTGTTTTTGTGAGGAGGGGAGAGGGGGGTAGGCTGTGCACAGTGGGGTGAGCTAACGTGTGGTTCCGGGCGAACGGACCGACGATTTATAAAATGAGTTTGCGGTGCTACCAAGCCGTGATACCCCATTGGTTACGTCTCACTTCTTTAATAGAGATGTGCCGCTATCGACGAAAGTAATTCTAATATCGAATAAGATATCGAGAGTTTTAATCGCGATTTGTTACATTTAAAATGTATTTTATTCTTAAAGTTATCATTGTTTCAAAATAATTATTATTTAATTTAATGACGATTTCATTCACTAGACACAGGTCTACGCATACCATGAGCTAAAATAGTGAACTAACAAAACACATATATATA
>JAFELO010000018.1:40701-63763 GCA_017140195.1 Eumaeus atala | reverse complement strand
ATAAATTTCCTATAAGTATCCTATATCTTATATTACAAAAATATTCACATAATGATTTACGTAATATACCTATAACACATCGATCAATAAAATATTATATTCTGTAAATTATTTTTGCGCGTATATAAATAACTAAGTATACATCTTATGGATCATATTTGGTGCGCTAGGAACTAGAGTTCGTTGATATGCATACACTTTTATCGACAACACAACACATCACTATTTCACGGACATTTGTCGTGGGACTCTCCCCGCCCGGTGCCGCCATCAGTGAAAAGTTAAAAGCATTGAAAGACATATCGCGGGTTCCTTCCCGGCCATTGTTCTCTCGCCCTTTGTGTCGCCTCCCATGTTTTAATGTAATTGGCATTGTTCGCGTTTTTATACGATATCGAAATGCTATTATGTAATCGATTAAACTATCGTTTAATCGATTACATAATACTAAATTTGAATGCATGTATTACACTAGCAACGCTTCGCGGTTTCACGCGCATAACTCAGGGCACTGTTGGGCTTAGTGTAACGGTAGCCTATAACCATCGGAATTTTTTAAATTCGATTTGTGGCATCGGAAGCACCAAAGCCTTCCAAGAGCTTGAGACGATGCCAACAGATTAGGAGTAACGGAAAAGACGCGTCAACACCGGTGTCAATTCCGGAGCACATATCCGCAGCACAATCGGCGCGATACCATCGGGCCCACTCGACTTGTGGATATCCAAGGAGAGTAGCGTTTTACGCACATAACTCTGCTGAAACTCAATATCCGGCACTGAGTGTTCACACCGCTGGACAGTAAGCGGTGGAGTACCACGGTCATCTAAAGAAGAGTTGGACGCAAATAGTGTTTCTTATGTCACGCGACGAATAAGCTCGCCGAAGTGGCAATGGGCTGGTCAAACACTCAGAAGATCAGATGGCACTGAATGGACACTAAGGTTCTGGAGTGGAGGCCGCGTTTAGGAAACTGAAGTGTTGGTCGACCGTTCACCAGGTGGGAAGACGATCTCTGTATATACATATATTAATATGAAGCAAACTGACTGTCGGATCACCTGGTAAGGCGACGCCAAGGCCATGGGATATTCAGATACCTGTAAATGAAAGCTTGTAATAATTATTTCACACTTTATAAAAACAACCATATTCTGTCGAGACTTTGCATTCTTTTCATAGAGTAGGAGCAAACGAGCGATTACAGCCTTTTGACGAATACCGACGAAGGCCGGCCCATCGAAGTGAAGGTTGATTGGAGGGGAGGAAAGGAGAGCAACGGAACTCCATGAAAATTATGTGGATGTCATCCTGTGCCTGTAGCAGGCTCTTACGTTACCTGCTACAGGTCTAGGCTGATGTGACGTAACAAGTCCACAGATTCTTATTATTATCGTTAAATGAAATACGTTATTACGGATTTCATGTATGAATTGCATACATAGTATTATAATTATGTGGACATCTATAAGCGTCTAGTCATATAATTTTATAGAATAAAGATCTTTTAAAAAATAAATTATAAAAAATCCAATCATATTGAGTCTAAACTATTCCGCAACATATTTGAAATAGCGTCAAAATACACACAAATTAATGTTTTAATTAAGGCCAGTAGTTCCTGAGATTAGTGCGTTCAAACAAACAAACAAACTCTTCAGGTATATACTATAAATTTAATCAATTATTAGAAATTTCCAAATAATTTAGTTAATCATTAATTATTTATAATAGTGAAAAGAGGCAAACAAAGAGGAGAAAATAATTGCCGAGGATAACGGATGTGACGTCACTGTCGAGACTAAACCCTAGTGTGGTCGCTGGCACTATACTTTGATCAGCTGTTCTTGTACAGCCGATCACGAGAACACAAATGAAATTATTAAAAAATAGTATTGAAATAGCGAAGCAGCAAAGGAAATCGAATAACACCAGAGCAGAGATCGCTGTAATTATATTAAGTAGTGCGAGATATATTTTTCATCCCCTCCCCCCTCCTCCCCGAGTACCCGGCGCTAGTAAGGGAGTTGGATATAAATTGGGGCATTGTCTGTGAATCTGGAGCGTTCGTAAGACTTAACGCGATTCTACTACAACTTGCGCAACATGAATATATAAGAATATATTTTTTTATGATAAATGTTTTTCTTCATATTTCTTTTGGTTGTTTAAATGCCCTGTACCAGAATGAAGATTATGTTTTTCGATTTTGTGAAATGCTTAAAGGTTATTAGAGGTTATTACAGCCGATTTTAGTCATATGACTGGCTATTGAACAGGAAAGTAATTATAGATGTTAATATTTTTAATTTGGCAGATGTTTTGAAGTACAATGAATTAAGAATTCCATTATAATCGGTAAAAAAAGTAAGATACACACACACACACACACACACATCTCCGGACCAGTTACCTGATAGAGATATAGAAGAGGGAATACCCAATAGAGGCAGAGATAACAGAATATCGCACAATTAAGAAACTTAAATGAGACCAGCGACAAACGGTATTAAATATGTTTCATAGCTGTTTAATCAGAATACGTTAAAACTGCCCACCATGGGACTCTACGTCTACGTATGTTTGATTTAAGAATGAAGGCGACGAAATTTGCGGGATAAGATTATATACACTTTTAGTATATGAATATGCAGACTTTTTACCATTTTGAACCTACATCGGGACCCTTGAATAGAGGGTTAAAACAGGATGAAAATCAATAGCGTCACTTTAAGAAAATCGTCCATAGACGAGTGGCAAATTACAACAGAAGGCACAGGACATATGTAATAAACAAACACACAGATAAGCGAAATGCAGTAAAATGTGTTTAGAATTCGACTTTACAAACTCCTCTCTATGATACATCCTGCATAACAATGTACATAATAATTGGTGATCTCTTCTCAATTACGTTGGCTCCACGTTCCGTTGAAACGTACATCCTGTTGCGACGGAGGCTCGTCCGCGGAATATCAGATGAAGCCACGGAGCCATTCAGCGATCTTATACTGAACTAAACAAAGTTTCATCGATATCCTACAGTATTATAAAGGCGAATTTTGATTAATACTGTCGCTCATTAATATTGTTAAGCAGATGTGTTACCTTCCATCCTTCTAATGGGCCACTGGCAACTCGTAATCAGTATGCATAGTGCATTCACCCAAAACCAATAGATATAGTTAAGCGATAGAACAGATCTGTTATCTGGAATAACATTGTAGTAATAAATCCCAGGAACTACACGCCCGTATTGATAAATTCTTTTGTGTTGAATATTCAATGTATTCGGGAAGGCTACAGGCTAATAAACACTGTGTCGCTACGGCTAGTAGATTCATAGTTACGCAGGTGACGCTAGTAATTAATGAATAAAAAATATTTAAATAGATTTGATGCGGGTGAATCCGCGAAGCAAAGCTAGTACATAGTTGTGTTCAAAAATATATATGATATAGTACACTATACATCGTTATTACTTTAATGAAAATAATGCAACAATTTTTTTTCTTGCAAAACGTGTTAAATGAAAAGATTGCAGAATGATGCTCCAGTGTGAGCCGCCAGCCGAGGGAGCGTGGCACGCATTTCTGGCTAGTTTGATATCGGCTCCCGTGACGTCACTACTGTTCTACCGCTCATCACAATTAATATCGCATGTTCCTATCGCTCTCCATTCGAATAATTACAAAAAAAGTCTCACTTATATCGTTGATAAGTGTATTTTCATTTACAGAAGTGTATTTGTCTTTTACAAAAGTGTATCTTATTGTATTTAAAATTGGAACAATAATATAAGTCAGGTTAGGAACATTACAAGTGATTACCAACGTGGTTTCCATCCTACTGATAAGCCACAGGTTGTTTTTATTCCCTGAGGAGCGATTAAGGCGAATTCGCACTCTATGTGCAGGGAATAGGGTACAAGGGTGTAAAGGGTGTGAATTGTAACCTGTTGATTCAGGAGCAAACCCACAGGGAAAATGTTCTGGAACCGCTTCAAGTGAGTAAATTTACTTTGTCATGTTTATATATAAGAAGTGAATAAGCTTGAAAACGTATTAAGTACTGCAAGTATCCTCGTAAATTTTGCATCTGTCAATGTTCCAATAAATTTAATTTGCTCATAATATTAATGAAACTTTTCTGGAATACCGCCTTAAATTTACTAGATTTAAGCGGTGGTTAATGATGTCATCTCTAGATAATATAGATAAATTCCCGGCACGCGTATTAGGAAACTAATTCACAAATAAACTACAAAGTTCGTGTTGAACCTATAAAGTTCAGTAATTAATGTGGAGCATTTGTGTGGTAGTTAAGAGTTAAGTATTGAATAACACTTAAATATAAGCCTGTGAAACTGATCGTTAACATTAAGAGCTGTAATCAGTTACTTCCTTATACACGTGACTTCATCCGCATATATTCGGCCGACAACTAGGAAAAACGGGTGAAAAGTGAAGCCCATCCTCAATCGAGATGCATAAGGATCCTTTTCTCTCGTATCTCTAAATTAAATTTCATCACAATCAGTTCGGCGAGGCCATGATAACCATCACATACAGGTAGAGTTACTTTCGCATATTTCATAACATTAGTAGGTACAGATGGACTGGCGGCTTCGGTAACGTGGCGTGGAGCCGCCGGATGCAAGCGGCTCGTGACCGTGATCCATGGGGAAGGCCTATATACAGCTGTGGAAGTCGTCCGGCTGATAATGATGAGTACGGAAGCAGGGTACGATGTTGTACTATGTCATAGATATTCTGCCCACAAATATAATTCGTAATTAATTACGTAGTAAATTGTATTAATGTTTTATTCCTAAGAAAATTGGTCGAGTATTGTTAAATTGAAATGTAGTCGTTATACTGCACCGTTTTATATTGAATTAAATATTAAATAAGTAACTGAATATTAAATAATAAATAAATTCTATGCTCTAGTTTGAATTCTATATTAAAATTCTACGAATGTTATAAATGAGAAAATTTTATGTTTTTATTTTGTATGAAATAGGGGGCAAACGAGCAATCGGAGCCTTTTTTACGACTACCAGGCCCAGGAACACAAGCCGCATGAAACGCGACACTGTACATTTCACTTTACGGCGTTATTGTGTGAGCGAGAGTTACCTCCCCGGTCGTGCCGGCCCAATTCCGTTGCATAGGAAGATGAAGAAGTGTCATGCACTATGCATGGCACTACCTCTGCGTAAAAAATAAGTTTGTTATTGTTTCACGCAAATATTACTGAACTGATTCAGATAAATTTTGACGCAGATATAGATTACAATCCGAAATATCATAAAGATATCATACTTGCTGCTTTCGTTGTGGGTGGTCTCCAAAGCATATTGAGCTCTTCAGTGTCGGAGGCAGGCAGGATATTGCTTAGTTATAGGTTGAGATGAGATTGTTTTGGTGATGGTGTAATATTAGTTTAGGTTAGGTTACGAGGGGACCTAATAAGGGTCCCTAAGTAAAAAGAGATTAAAAAAATATATATTTACTGACTTTTCTTAAACATATTCTATACTGATACTTAGCGATTCTTTACGATTTGCGCGCGTAGCGACACGAATAACTATAAGAGATAAGAATGTTATATTTATGTTATTATATTTGTTGTGCCAAGGTAGGCAAACGGGCAATTAGCAAACCTTTGCATAACTACCAGTGCCCCCGGAAGATCATAAGTACCAGACGTTATGCAAACGTGTCGCCCTCCTTTGTCATCTGCGTGGATGCTAACAGGCGTCATCAGTCAACAAATTGCTTCGGTTGGTCATGTCCCAGTGTGCTATAAAAATTAGAAATATATTCTTGTAAATTTTCAAATGAAATATTTCAACTGGCAAGATTATTTCAAATGTTGAAATTAATCACGGCATTCCAGAATGATTGAAAAAGTATCAAAATCGACACAGCGGGACTTAGCGACGGGAATATTAAAATGTGTCGCAGGAGAGCGCCCGGCGGCCCCCCGGGGACTTCGCCGATTGTCCTTTCTATGTCATCGCGTCATTTCTGCTACTTCATTCCATTTAGTCACAGTAGGCTTTCGTTGGGCAAATTACTTTCATAATTAAAAAATATTTAACAGTGATTATGAATACACACATTTGGTACAGATGTACATTACGTGGAGAGCCTTATACATGTGGAGACAAGGCGTGGCGTGTCTGCAACGTGTATGTGTGAGTGTGTATGTATGACTTTTCTGTTGCAGAAGGTGATAGACGAGCAGCCGGAGCCTTCTAAGGACTACCGACGCCCACAGACATCCTTATTACTGTTACGTAGATTTATTGCCACCCTTTGCTCCTCACTCCTATTGGTCACGGTTTGTTCGTAAAGCGTACAGCATATCAGGTAGCTCAACTCCCTGTCCCCGGTCGCGCGGCTGTACTGCCATAAGGACTTTTTAACGCTGGCTGGCGGGGAATTGGTAAGATCATCGATATTTTTTTTTTCGCGTATATAAATCCAGTTGTAACCGCGAATTGTCTTCGGGATAATGTGTTATTCGATGTCCGTGTCAAGTTCCATTTAAATCCATTTTGTAGTTTTTGAGTAAAATAATAACATACAAACAATTTTGCATTTATAACATTAGAAAAAAATATGATTGTTCCGATAGAGGCTCTGTACAATAACCATGGTTGCTGTTAAGCTTCTGAAACGGCTAGGTGAATGATTAAGTAAGCCGCGATAAACTCCGTAAAAGTAGTTTTATTGTAACGAGTAACATTCGCGTAAATTTAGGACATCGGTAGAGGCTCTGTGTTAAAAAATATATAAACTGGAAGTTAACCGACAAATATATTACTTAATATTACCTATGCGTTTTTTTTTCTTTTCCGTCTCAAATAATGACCAAATGCATTTAAAGATGTTACGAGCACATCTTCATGCCAGTTTTCTACTGGGGAAGGCAAAGTGAAAAAATGATTACTGTTTTTTGTTTAAAAACAGTAATCATGAACATCATTATCAGCACTTATCGGTCCACTGCTGGCCTCTTTCAATGAACGCCAAGACGACCGATCTCCTGCCACTCGCATCCATCCCGGACCGGCTATTGCACGGAAATAGTCTTCCCACCTGGCAAACGGTCGACCAACACTTCGGTTTTCTAAACGCGGCCTCCAATCCAGAACCATAGTGGCCCATCTGCCATCTGTTCTCCTGAGCGAGAGGCCAGCCCATTTTCACTTCTCTGCTTACGTGATCTTATGTATTTTATAATTACATTAAATTCCACGTGAAATATTCTTTAACTGTCGGCAATACCCATGCAACAACAACCCAATGCACACGAAACATTAAGACTGAATGAAGAGCTCAATCACACTCAATGCTGTTTCTTCACTTTATAATATTGTGTTTAGCAACATTTAGCTTCATCAGTGAACTTCAAAAAAGTGAAGGGGTCCTGTATGTTCTTCGTAAGTCTTGTTTGTTTCTTAGTAAGAGGTAGTGTTGCGATGACTTGTAGCCGAATTGGACCGGAACGTCTTGGGAGGAACCTGCAACACACACGGATGTAAACTAACAGTTATGCTATCGCAATTCGAGCTGTGTGTGTGTGTGTGTGACCCCTTTATATGGGCGTCGGTAGTCATAAAAATATTTCGACTGTTCGTTTTCTCCCCTATACCATAAATTTTTTGATGGAGTCGGTGACAGTGTCGTTTCCATGGTTTCATATCAAAAGTGCCCATCGCGCTTCAGAAAGATTTCACTTCAAAAATAAAAGCCACAAGATCACGTCCGCATACTTATAACACAACAATTCAGTGCATACACAGCTTTATCTTTTCAAATAATGCATTTACACCCAAAGCTGGGGTATTTGCGTAATTGATATTTACAACTAACCTGGATCCTCCCCGGGATTAAGTGAGGATTTGAGAGGATCTGCCTCCTTCGAGAGCTCCATTTATTTACAGCCTCCGTAATCTCAATGATAGCGTTTACAGTTTAAATCGCGTTCATCTTATTACTGCTCACGATTGTACAGCATCTTTTATAAGCTCACAGGGGTTAAAGTGGAAAAGAAAATGTAATGGAATCGTATTCGTAAAGGATTTATTGTATTTGACTCAAAAAATTCAATCATATTTTCAGTTTGCAAATTGTATTCAGTTTATAAATAGATAGTTTTGTCATACAAAAGAAAAGAAAAATTATTATGACTATTTAATTGAGTAGATTTTGTGAAATTTGTACGAAAAACATTGTGCTTATATTCATCAATATTGAGTGGCAAATTCAACACAAATTTCAAACTCAATAAAAAAAAAACATTTCAGACAAGCAAACAAAACGAACGTGCTCAGTAACAAGTTCCATTTTTTAAATTTATTTTCTCTCGGGAGGGATCGTCAATAAAAATATGATATTATTGAGAGACAAACAAGCCGCGTCGTATTTGCGATGTTATTTGGTCCGCAGATTCTTATTCTCTTTGTCGACGCCTAATCTGTCGGGAGAGGCGAAACTCACGTTCAGGACTAGTATTTATTGTTTCTTGATTTTCCCGCGATCAATTTTATATGCCCTTTGCTTATTTGAACCCGGAACTACGAATTCTATTTTCATAGTAGAAATTCTATGGCATATTTGTGCTTCAAATATTTTATGGGCATATTCCATAGTGCAATGTATGTTTTAAACAGGCTTTACAAGATGGTTGCAAAATTAATGTGAAGTATAATTTCAAAATACAGGTATACTTGACTACAATTTTATTTATAATTTTAAGGGTAGGAAGGTGGTTATTAAATATTCGGTCCCTACATATGAAATTGGCGTTATTCGTATTAATTTAACTACATTACTATTATATATAACTAATTTAAACACGAATTTCTCCTCTTCGGTAAGGAATTCCAAATTCAAATTTGTACAGCTATTTACTGATGTATTTGTGCTTCGATGACCGTCACTCATTTGTTTTTTCTTCTGTTTTTTTTTTTCTGTTTGTGTCACTCATTTTACAAAATGGAAAACTTAAAATATCGCATTAATTACGAGCACGAGTTCTGCCGTGGCGCTAGTACTGCATACTCGAAGGGTGAATGATGTGTCATGTTGGCAGTCATGTTGCAAAAGAAAACACAGTCCGTTTTTGGTTTCAACACTTTCGTTCTGGAAATTTCGTGCCCCGTGGACGGTCTGAGACCCAAGTTGATAATGAAGAGTTGAAGGCTATTGTGGACACGGCTCCATCGCAAACCACATCCGAGTCCAGGAGCAGGCTACGATGTTAGTGATAAAGCTGTTCTAATTCACTTGAAGCAAATTGGGAAGATTAAAAAGCTTGAAGGTAACCTCACGAATTGACTGAAGCAAACCATAATACGCGCGTAGACTGCTGCGATACAGTACCAAACCGGTACAATAATGAAGGTACCTTAAATCGAATCATTACCTGTCATGAAACCGAATGACTAGTACCGGTGTAGTCCATTACATTTTTCGCAAATCTGACCAGACTATTACGGGTGATGTCTATTATAAGAAGTTGCACACCATGATGCTAGGCTGGTCCATCGCCTTACGCCACTGCTGCTTCACGACATCGCTAGACTACACACTGCGCGACAGACGACTACAAAATTAGAAGAGCTTCAATTGGAAAATCTAAGACATCCCCCGCACTCCCCGGACCTTGCTCCAACAGATTATCACTTTTTTCCAAATTAGGATAACTTCTTGCAAAGGAAAAAATTTAAATCCAAGAATGTCCTCTTGGATTTAAATTTTTTCCTTCCAAGTCCAAATCGCCTTCCAAGATTTTATTGTTTCCCGTGCCGTCTGGTACTGTTTTTTTTTTTTAGTAAAGGGATCAATGAACTACCTATGAGGTGACAAAAGTGTAAAAAAAAGAAGAACAATGGCTCATACTTTGATTAAACGCAATATTACGCAAATATTACTGGTTACATCTGATCTTCTTCTTCTTAGCCTTATCCACTAGACAATGGATATTATATATTAGATGATATCGGGGTCGGCTACCTGATCTAGGAGACTTGGCGAGGGTGTCAGTTTTTATAAACAGTGACTGCCACCTGTAACCCAGGAGGTAAACTAGACCCAGACCTAGATTAGGTCGAATGAAAATACACGAATCCGGGTTTCCTCGCGATGTTTACCTTCACCGTAAGCGCACTCAGAAAATCTACGTAAATTATAAAAACTCATTGATGGCCGGGGTCGAATCGGGGCTACACAACTAGGAGGATTGTCTATGTTACTCATAAGGTACCTACAATGAAAATACTTTTGGATTTTATCGCGGTTTATTTCTTTATTTAACATGCAGTCAGTACATCTCTGATCACGGTTTCTGTGAAGTATAAAAGTTCTGCAAATAAATCGCAATAAAAGACCGTACTGTCACAGTCACCGCTCACTCCTAATTTAGTCCGTCTGAAAAAAAAAACTGTGTGTGCTTTGTACACACACGCGTTAAAAGTTATTTTCTAAGGCATAACAAGATAAAAAGCTTCTTATCATTTTAATGTTTCGCGTTGTACTACGATTGTAGAAAAAAACGACACAAACAATAGAAAAAAGCTATTTATTATATTGAAAGTTTTTTATAACGTATTATGGTTACTTCATGGAAAAAGAAATTGTTGACTATAGTTAACTTCACGTTGTAGTTTTTCGTGACTCTACTCTCATCATTTTTTTCTGATGCGCCAAAAGAAGTATAACTTCTAAGTAGTTACTTCACATGACAAATAAATGGGTTTGTTATTGTATTTTACGAGTCCGGTCCGCCCCCGATTCAATAATTGTGTTTGTTCGACCCATGCGGCCACGGTGGACCGAGCAATAAAACAAATCGGGCCATAAATAAGCTGAAGACGCTAACAAGCGTCTCTAGTTGCCGCCATATTTCCCGCCGCCATTTTTGTCATAAGTCTATTACGTCCGCGACTGTTGAAATGCGAGACCGTCGTTTGATTTATTTGTAAATTTATTATTTCTTTCGCGCTGCAATCGAGTGCGCTCAAATTTAATATTTTCTTACGAGCTTCGGATGGCTTAATGATAAGTGATCACTGGCCCCGTAAACACCCGAATAAACTCTCAGTAAGCTTTCCCTTCACATAGTACGGCCTTAAGCTGTACTGTACTCATTGTGAGCAGCCTGTGGCCCATTTATGGGTGTTAACTTAATAATAACTAACTTACATTATAATCGTGATTTAGGAATTTTCAGATCTATTCATTTGTTATAGTTACCATAGCTTCTGATTTTTTATAGTGTAGGGGGCAAAGGAGCAATCAGAGCCATTTCACGACTACCGATGCCCGCATTATTGTCATGCAGATGCTTTACGTTCCTTAACTCCTCCCCACATATGGGCAATTAATTACATTTACTTAATATTTTTGATTTTGTGCTTCAGTTCCGAAAATCGTTTTATTCCTTTTTATAACTATTCTAGAAAAACGAGCAATACGGGGACGCCCATTAACATCCGCACGTATTTTTCACCATGTTAAGTCAAGCTCGACCTCACAATATTATGATTTTTCTCTATTTTACTAGTATCATACGCGCTAATTTCATTCAAACTAACAGTACTTTCGTACTATTACATGTTTTATTCACCTCTCAGACGAAGCGCCTCCCTCGCGCCTCCCACGTGCCTCCTAATAAGGTCAAGCCGAACCTTTTTCGTGCGGCTCATTTGAGCCTGACGGGGGAAACATTTATAAGATGTCAACTATCTATAAAGAAATTTCTCAGTTCCACTGAACTGGATGCACATTAAAAGCTGAAGAACTCTCTTGCTAACTTTATAACTTCCTTTTGTCTGCCTTTGTCTGATTCTATCGGCACAATAGCTGCTTCACAGTAAATAGTAAGAGGTCGTGACATGCTGCGTTGCAGCGCATTGGGCCAGCAGGACTGGGGCGGTGCTTAGATCTAGGGTTTTGTGTTTCCGCTGGCCCATAGGAGGGGAGAACTGAAGGAGAGCACTAGAAGTATATGTATGTCTATGGGCGCCGATAGTCAGCATTAGGACCCAACTCGTCTTCCACCTGTTATGTGCCTCAGTGCGGCCTGTGTGTGTCATGCCAGGTCATGCCAGGACCGGTGCGTGCATAATTCAGGTCATGGCTATAGGTATAACACATGTATACACTACGATACGTCACATGGTCAGGGGCGACGCGCGCGCCCTCTCGCTGCGGTGACAGCGCGGTACTGAATTACCAAACACTATGTTAGGCATCTGAGTGACAAGTGACACAGTCACGTAACTGCACCTTAAACCGTAAAGCATCTAGCAATAATTATAAAAAGAATCGTAGCCGCTTACGCTATAAATTTTTTTATTATCTCCATAAAATTATCTCTTCACTTAATTAAAACAGAAGTATAGCCAAATCGATGGGCGCTCCAATATAATATAGAGAATGTTATGTATAAATAGCAAATAGTAAATTTTAAAATGAACATCCATTTCACGAACAAAGCCACAGGCCCACAGCTAGTCAATGCGGTGCAATCTTGACAAACTTAGCTTGCTCTGTGGTTCGATATCGAGTCGAATCCGCGATCAGCGATCACGGGGTGGTCGGGATACAAATTTAACCGACAATTGTAAATCAATTAGAGAGGGTGGCGGGGGTGCTGGCGCTGCCACCCCCCGCTGATAGCCAGGGACGGATTAGAATGTGTAAAAAATATTTTATTTTCATTTATTGCGGGTTCGCGGGTCTGAAGTGATGAATAAAACACGTGGACTCATCACAACACATTAGGGCCAAGTTCTGTGAGGACTTGTGTTGTAGATACTCGACAACGGCAATATATCTCATATATATTGTTGTATTATTGACGTATATTTGTATATAAGACATTTTAAATATTGTGTGGGGGCGGCCCACGACCAGCAGTAGACAGCGTCGGGCTGATCATGATGATGATAAATTATTTAAGATCTATTTTAAATAAATATTACACAGAACATCGTGGGCGGACTCTGGAAGGATTCGAACCCACCAACACTTGGGCGCCGCTCGCCCATTTACGTCGCCACTGCACTAACCGTCAAGACGACCGCTACTTCTACCACAGATTATATAAATGTCACTGATATTATAATTTTAGTGACGTTTGATTAATTCCGTCTGCAAAATAATAAATAGTTGGGATTTTTTGGATGTGTTGGCGATCATTAAATATGTCAATGATCAATGTCTATCTGACTAAACAGGTAAGAGCTGGTGGAAATGATAATCAAGAATGCCTTAATCAATTTGAATGTTTCTTAAAAGACCAGGCTACAGCTTTTGTAGTATAGGCGTAGTGGCGTTTGTAGTGTAGGTGTAGGACTAGGCGTTCTGACGTCACCGGAAATCAGGCGAAATACGACTAGCTAGCCTAGCTGCCATTTTTGGGAAATGTTATTCGAAAGAGCAGAATGAAGTACCTCCTGGTCAGGCCGATCCAATTCGGCCCAATTGCAAACAACTGTATCAAATAATAGATTCACCGCGTGGATTTCCTTTTGTTTTTCCTGATGTTAGCGCGTTCAAGCAATCAAACTCTTCAGCTTTATATTATTAGAGTACATATATAATTCCTGAGTCGTCTGTTTTGCAGCATTTTGTCGTAAGGCATCTGAGGAGAAACACACTGCAGAGAGTAGCGAGCACCTGTGATATGTAGGTAATAATAATAATTATATTGCTTTATTTAGTACCAGAAATAAAAATAAGGAATCAGACTTAATGACAGTGATGTGCACAAAAGCGGCGGTCACACCGCTGGTAGCGATCTCTGCGAGACCACCAAACAGGTGGTGAGAAATAATACAGCGTATGGAACTGCGATAGGAATTGGCAAGGGCAAAAATAAATATATATCATAACAAAAACACACGAACTTAAAAACACATACGCTCTATACATACATGTGTGTACTGAAAACATTAGTATTATCAACATATATACATAAACATGTACACACGCACATAAATAATAGTAGCAGGTTATGTAGAGATGTCACCCACGTTGGAACGACAGACATAAAGAAATGTGTGTGTCCGCACTCAGCACTCAGCGCCGATACTGGACTGGAGTTTTTTTTTAATAGTTTAGTGAGGCAAACGAACAATTTCAGCCTTATAATGACTACCGACGCCCATTGCGTCTGCATTTTTATTTCATGCCGATAAGTTGCCCTTCTTTCCTTTCTCTACTCTCTTCCTTCCTCCAAAAGGCTACCGGGTACTCACAAACCGCACGAAACTCGACGGCGTAGATGTCACTTTAAGACAGTGTAATAATAACGAGAGTTACCTTCCCTGTCGTGCCGACCTATTTCGGCTGCAATGGAGCATGACACTACCTCAGTAAAACTGAAATAACACGCAAAATAATTAATTTGTTTATTAACTATTTACAAATTACACCGCCCACGTATAATTTACAAATGTTAGACATAGGAACCACGACCTACACTCAAGTCAATATAAATTCCAGATTAATACACTCAATAATACTGCAGTCGACAATTGATTATCCACATTATAACAGCTAATTGAATTAGTAAATTAATTAAATTACAAGTTCCCCCCTGCTCCCCATAGGTATTCATAGTGGGGAGGGGGCGTTCGAGTGCATATTGTGATACGATGTACCTCCTTACACCCCCTCTTCACGTCTTCTCCAGGAGCTCGGTTACGGCCACAACACAATACTGAATTTTGTCAAAATAAAATGAATCTTACACGCAATCTTCATGTCATAATAGTTGTAGATATTTCTATACCTATGCAACCCGCATAGGTTACCATTATAGTGTCGACTAGCAAGTCGATACTTCCACATAGTGTAGTGTTTCATACATGGAAAACGATATTTGAAGTTGTTTGCCATGTAGGTTCCTAACAGATTAGCTGGGCTTTTGTACTGTTACTGGCATGTGCCCGTGGTGCGTGGAATGTTAAAGTTTTTACTACATCACAGTTCGTTTGACTAAATATAGCTCTTATTCTAAGCTGGACAAAGTTTCATATGCGTGTGAAATTACGTTTAAATTGGTCCATTTCATGGTATCTATTATCTACACAATATATTACGTACAGACAGAACGTTTTATTTAAGTACATAACTCCAAAAGTCAGTTGATGCGAAAAGCACCTGAACATACAGCCCGCACGGTATATTATAAAATTGTCTCTGCGACACGTTTTGTACTTAAATGACAGTGACGTTCCTGTCATTAGTTCGCTGACGACGCACATCTGTCAAATCGTCGATAGCCGCCATTACAAAAGTAACAAACCACCAACTGATGTGTTCAGTAGACAAAATCGGAACGACAGCTGCCATTAGTAGCTATAGCTGTCAGGCTTTAATATCAAGACCACAGTAGCGACCCTGTCTACTGAACTGAGAAATAAAATGAAGTGAAATAAAATGAAATGAAAATGGTTTTATTCAAAATAGAATTATAAAAATTAATTTTATAACGTCAATAAAAATGATAAAAAAGATTTACCACCGGTTCAATCCTAACCCAGTCCTGAGAAGAACCACCGAAACAAACTCAGCAGGTCTGTCATCAGTAATTTAACTTAAATCAATGATAACAAATATATCCCAATAATAACAACTTACAATTACGTCTATATACGTAAACAAAATTTCACCGAAATAGCTTGAGAAGAGTGTCTTCCTAGCAAGGTGTGGTCACTCAGTCATAAACGCTATTACCCTATAATATTCTTTACCATGCAAACGTTCCTTGACAACTTTTACTCCTTGACTTCGAATTCATTACTTGACAGTTTTAAGACTTTTTCTGGGATACTATTGTAAAGGTAGAGGTAGTGCCATGCTACATAGGAGGCTATAGTACCGTGCATAGTGCATCACACTACATACTCCCATGCAATGGAATTGTGCCGCCACGACCGGGGAGGTACCTCTCGCTCACATAATATCGCCGTAAAGTGACATCATTTTTAATCGAAGTTATGTTTCATCACAATTTTGAAGTAGGAAAAAAGAACAGCACTAAAATATCTATTCGAATAGTTCCACATTTACATCAAAAAATATTTATTAGAATAATTAAAAAAACGAATGAAAAAGCTCGCAATTTTTCCGGTTTCCAGTTACACATTTCCGTCTCTTTTCACGAAATCGCTGTCACAAAACATATATATATGTGCGATTTATAACTACATAAAGTACGTACTATCTACATAGCTAGTTGCTCTACGTAACTTGGTGATGGGTTTCCCCCCAACATTGTGACTAAGTTTACTATTTCGCGCCAATTTAGCTCCAAGTTACAATACCGTTAGTGAAGGCATTGTGCTAATTGTCTGAGAGCAAAGTTGTTAACTGTGAGGTGAGTAACTCTGTCAGTCTTCATTTTGACCCGAAAATTATTGCAACATGACAGTGTCTCGGTGGAATGTCATTATCTATGCCCATGTCCTGTCTGTTCCCGTAACACTAGTCATGTTATCTGTTGTTCTCTTAGACTTCTTCTACTCGCGAGTAAATAAATATTCTTAGTTTAAACACACTACGTCAGCCAGCCCCGTCCTAAGTTCAGTACTTGTGTCACAGGTACCAGACAACTAAAATGGTGATATCATCGTGCCAGTTGCCTAATGGGGTAATAGAGCGAACGTGGCGCCATATATCACGATACTTGCTGTTATATGATATAGGGCATACCAGCGGTCGGAGCTTTTAACGACAAATGACGCAGTGAATATCCGTACAAATGCTATGCGTTATTTTCGTTTCCACCCCCCTAAAATAGCCCACCGACTAACAAACCCAACAATACACGACGTCGAAGATGTCTCTTTAGGGCGGTATCATATGCAATAAATATGCGATACCGCTGCAATGCAGAATGGCACCACCTTTTACTATGCGATACGTGAGTATGTCTATGGTATTTTTATTGGCTATACCTGTAATTATAGGTTATACCTGTAACACAAGTCCCCGCAGTGTCTCCTCCACATTCATAACTCTCTTCATACAAACACGCCGGTGGCAAAAACTATTGACACCATTATCTAACTAAAAATATTTATTGGAAATTCAAAAATTTCGTAGAGTTACTGGAGCATATTCCTACAGAAATATTAAGGCACTCGGTACGAACATAGAATGAGGATTGAAATGGAGTCGCTAAATGTAAAATTATATGCAACAGCGATCGAGTAATCGTATTGTAGCACCAGCGTATGAACTGCGCTAACTTCGCTCACGTCTGATGCGCAAACTTCACGTCGGAATAATATTATCTCCAGTCGCAGGAGCTGAATCACACAAACTTTATACATCTTACATACTAATGTGTAGCTACTACATACATATATACATATAGATATAATTGTCCATAACCACGGGATTGGAACCCGAGGCCAATAACGAGGCATAACGCGCACGTTGTGTGCACCTTACCAGTTGCACTAATTGTTATTAAAATTCTTTATTGTACGAATTTACCCATAAAAAGTTTTCGGCTTTGACTCATTGAATGTCGAACCAAGTCAAAAGTTTGACTTACATTAAAAGTCCATTAATAACTTAATTCTAAAGATACTTTAGCGACATCTACCAAACAAAATGGTAATTATAGCATTTAGTGCGGGGGCGTAATTATGGGTATAGCAGAAAGGGTGCATTAGCTCGCAATACGGGGGTGAGTTTAAAAAGAAATAGATAATCACTGTTTGTGCGCACCCCTTGTAATATGTGTATCATTTTATGAATCGCGATAACATGTAATAATTTTTTAGGGTTCCTTACCTCAAAAGATCTGTCAGGAAGGACACTTAGGAGCTTGTGAAAATATCACGCTGAAATTCATATCAAGTACGTTCGGCAATCTCTGGACTGGAAAAAATATACTCTTACATCTAAGGAAAAAGTAATCCGAATAAAACCGAGTGCCATCAGTGCCGCCTTTGGTGAGGTGTCCCGGGGCAACAAATCATCAGGGCACCTCGAAGGCTCGTCAGCCCTACTAGGTATAGTCGCTCCCTTAGACCGACTCCACCTCCACAGATGGGGCTTTCCCGCACTACAGGACAACCTCACGATCTTTGGGACAGTGCAATGGAGTGAGCTTTTTTGCTCCTTTGCTCATAAGAGGGGTACAAAGAGCTATCCTCCACCCGCTCAATAGCCCCCTCTTCTTATAAGAGGGGTGCAAAGAGCACCCTCTCGGTTCAATTGACTTCGCTTGGGTTCACCCCAGGGTACAGCACCCCACCGCCACGATTCGCCTTGAACAATGATGGGGGCAACTATTGACACCTATTAACATCCGCACGGTTAATAGTTATCAAGATGTGTCTTCCTTCACCAAATCGCCCCCAATAGGTCCCACCATACCCAAAAACCGCACAAAACCTGGAAGAATCACATCACGTCGGTTAAACTACAATAACAAAAAGTCACTACCTCTTTCTTCCTAAAGTCTACAAACATTTTGAAAGGGAATAATTTAGGTTTTGAAATCAGTGGTTCTGTAAGAGGTAGGTACCATGATGTTAAGTGAGGCTGGTTAAATACCACGAAACCAGGGTGGGAATACCAGGGATTGGTTGTTGGAGTGCACTCTGTGATTGTGTGGTAGTTCTTGGCTGTAGTTACGTATGACATAAATCTATGCAGAAAAAAAAGCAAACATTTTACAAAACATTGTGAGTGTTTACCGGCTGATCGTGACTGGAGGATCTTTACACGAATATCAGGATATCCTCCAGGGATTTGACTGAGCATGGGTTGCGGTCCAGAAATGTTAAAGATTTTTCAACTACTAGGACATTATTTATATACTGGGGGAGCAAAAAAAATACATGAATCTGGATATATACCTACATAAAGAAAACACTTCTGTTTTAAAATAAACTCAGTTCCAAACAGTATATATTTTTTGGCACTTTTATTACATTATTAAATGCTTTCTACTCTACGGTAGTAATAAATTTGTATATAGACAGTTATTGCGATGATTTGAGCAGCCCCCGTGACTGTTGTCGCCGTCACATCTCGTCCAGTCAGAACTAAACGCATTAGTGAGGGCGCTGACGGCGCGGCGCGGGCGGCGGGGGGCGCTTCCACTCGGTTATGCCTTTTATCCGACGATTCATTACGAGGGGACGCATACAGATACCCACATTTATTACTTTTGTCAGCGGAAAAATGAATTTACGCGCCAGTAACCTTGATTTTATGAATGTTAAGCAAGTAGGTGAGTTAAGGGAACCATAAACCGTGCGATGATTTAAGAGCTAGCGGGTGTCAAAAAATTATTTAGATCTCCGTATTATACTTAGATACCAACATTATCGCTGCGATTATATACCATTGGTTTATGAATGAATAGCAGATATTGCGGATGGGCGCAATTATGTTAATTGTAAGTTTTTTTTAATATAGAATGGGGCCGCAAACGAGTAATAGGACTACCGACGCCCATGAACGTCCACATAATTACTATGCCGATGCGTTCGTTACCCTCCCCCCCGCCATTGGCTACTCACAAACCGCACTAAGCGAGAGCTACCTCCCCGGTCGTATCGGCCCAATTCCGTTGCATAGGAGGATGTATTGTCATGCACTATTCATGGCACTGCCTCCTCCTACACAGCATGGCACTACCTTTTCCAAGCACTATATAGTTACTTCCACTTTTATTATGGAATGAGAACACTATAAAAATGCTCTATAAATTTCAATGATGAGTTATTATACTGGTATTTTATATATACAAACTATTCAGATATATCACACAAAATATATAGATAGGAAAAATTACATTTAATTTTCACTTTACAATTAATTAATTTATGTGACAAATTAATGACTTTACAATTAAAAAAAAATACTGTAGTCTCACTCATAATTAATAGTCACAAGGTAAAAAAATTGCCCGTAAGTCCGTACGATATAAGTGTTCTGTGTAAGCACGACGAATAAAAAATAAACATGTGTTAATTGGCTAGCGATGGCGATATTATCTCCATAACAAGAGCGATCAAGCGCAGGTGCGCCCTATCTGCAATATCGGCACATTTTAATTCTATTTGCTCCTGTCACCTTCGTCCCGTGCGATCCTTTTAATTATTCCAAGATGGGAGTAAAACGTTCGAAAATTATTTGAATTTGAAATTGGAATACGTCGTAGACAAAATATAGCGGAAATTTTAATAGTTTGTTTTATTTGTGACTTAGGTACTTAAATCTAATTTATTGAGATATGAAGCATCTAAAACTTATTTGTGATTTGAAAGTCGTAAAAATGAAACGTATGACAAGGGTTACTGCATTAGTGTCATTAACTTTCTCGTACATTACATTAATCTTTTTACTTGACTACGCTAGAAACAAAATTATATTTATTCAGTGTCAGACATAGGTTCGTGTGTACATGTCCGTATGTTCGTACATTTCTTTGGGTCTCACTATAGTCGGTTTGATGCGTTGATCATAGCGAAATAAGTAACGCATGATTATGTTTAAGGCACAAAGTACCAATTTTTTTGGAATTTACTTCTCAAGAAACGGTACATAAAGTTCACGGTGTGAAAGAAATATAAGAGGGGAAAATTATGAGAATCATTTCATTCTCAGCATATCGCCCTACAGCGCTTACGTCGCTTCCGTTTATAGATTATTATCTTTATACTTACGTCTTGGTACATCACTTCGATCATGTTCGTTTGTAAGGATGCAACCGCAATTTGGTGGAGCCAAATTCCGGTTGCGTGTTGTAACTGACACACAGTTGTGCACAACTCTAGCGGTACAAAATTTTTACCCTACTGGTGTTATTCAAAGCTGTATTTCTTTTTTTATGCAACAAACACGTTTGTCACAGGAACAGTCAATATGAGAACTTCCACGTGGAGCAGAAGGGCTACGACCAGATGTACGACGGAGAGGATCTAGAGACACCTCCGTCGCCTCAGAGGCCACCTCCGAGGAAGATCGGTAATCCTAATATGGTGTAGATGTTAAACTGTAAAAAAAATATTTAAGTACGCGTGGAACTGCGTGCTACATACTACGCCGCTTTCTACCTACTTATGGATTTATTGTGAAGAAATATCATAACATGAGGCTCAATTTTGAACGATTTGGAATAGAGAAAGGATATTTTTACGATACCCGCACGCTGACACCTAAAAACGACAGATAAGAGATAAGTAATTTCATTGTCATTTGTATGGCTTATTTCTGATATCCTACGGCAAAGTATATATAAGAGTATAACTTTCTGTTACGTACGTATGAGTTTATAGTAACGTAATAAGTGTGCGATGAAAAAACGTGTGTATGTGCATGTACATTTTAATCTCATAACTCGGTACATAATTTCACGTGTATTATGTATGTAGCGTACGCACACAGACACATTATTTTAATGTATGGGTTATAATTCAAGGCTCTGTTCCAGATCAATACGTGAAGGCGGAATGTCCGTGCCTGAGCGTGCGATATACCGTGGCGCTGCTCGCGTGCTTCGGTTTCAGTATCATGTTTGGCATGCGCTGCAATATGAGCATGGCCAAGCTCAAGGTGACTGAGAAGCACAACGTAAGTAGTGGAGGGGAAATGAATTTTCCTCGTCATTTGTAACTCGATGAAATGCGTCACGGGAAAGAGACTGTGCTATACTTATATAATGATGCGATCCCATGAAGCTGTGCTTTGTCTTCGCTTCCACAGCTTAAGGTCAGATCCGAGAAAAAAAACTCATATGATAATTATAATCTATTCTTTAATAAGTTTTAATTTATAATTATTAATGAAAATCATATAAATAAAATTAATATAAATAAAAAAGATGATATAAGTAATACTTTTATTATTATATCAGAGTCTTCAAAAACCGTCTGTCTCCATGTATTCGATTTCCTCAAAGTATCTGAACTACTTTTCAAAAGGCTACGAATTTCACCAAAGGATAGAGCCATTTTCGGGGAAGGTTTCATTGTATAATTTGAGTGGCGAAGCAGGAGTGAATCGCTTGTATAATTATATAGCAATCAGTATACGAGTATACTCTGAAGATCGATTGGCACATTGGAGCTGCGGATGTTATGCCAGAACTCGCGGTTTCGAATGCCGCACATGATAAGCCATCCATATGGCTTATCTTTGCATAAATATTATAAAAAAGTAAATCCAATTGGCCGTTCTCTAGTACCTGTGACACGAGAGCGGTACTTAATACAGGGCTAGGCTTTGGTGTGATAAGTCCACAGATTATTATGGATATTATCTCATTATATGGCCAGGGAGGGCAACGCAAAATTGTAATTATGTGGATGTTCCTAGACTTCGTTAGTCGTAAAAAAATACGATTTCCTGTTTGTCACCCATACTATAAAAATATTCAATGTAGGTAATATTGATATATTTCTCCCCTTCACCCCAAAATCAAAAGGTCACCTGGATACATAAAAACGCACAATACGCGACAGCATACCCATCGCTTTAGTGCGACCTTATTTTCCACTGTTGTACCGACCAGATTCGGCAACATGACACATATAATAACATCATTATTATATTAAGCCCCACATGTATATGGGATGGTATGTGATGACTCGTCGGGCCTGCAGCAGACTCATTCTTGTTCCAATCGACTTCCGTAGCTTAGCACAATAACATGGCAAAGGTTTTAAAATTAATATTTTTGCCAGAGCTCGTCCGGAGTGAAAGAGGAAGCTCCGTTCAACTGGACCGTGAGCGTGGAGTCGTCCATTGACTCCTCGTACTTCGCCGGCTACCTCATCACGCAGGTGCCCGGCGGCTTCCTCGCCTCCAAGTACCCGGCCAACAAGATATTCGGAGCCGCCATCGCTGCGTCCGCCATCTTCAACATGGCCATCCCGGGGGCCATGTCTATAGGCCCCGCTGCTGTGGTTATATTGAAAATTGCACAAGGATTTGTTGAGGTAAGTCCTTGTTCTCGTTCACTTAAAACACACACTTCAATCACATACTCGCAAATACAC
>JAFELO010000018.1:7170-40407 GCA_017140195.1 Eumaeus atala | reverse complement strand
TATGTTAAATAAATCTAGGTACTTACTAAATGTATGTTTTAAATTAAGTTTAAAAATAAAATATATATTAAATTCAAATTTCGAGCATCACGCACGTCATGTTACAAATAATGGCATACGTTTAAATTTGGAGTGTTTGGCATTCGGTTCGTGCAGGCGCATGATGAGGCTTATTAGTGATACTCACATTTTCAAAGTCGACTGTTTGGTATTGTTCGACTCGTCACGTTTCCCCTCCCTAGCTGAGCTGGGGATGAGTAACGTTTTGAAATATAAATATTCATGATAACAAATGTTATATGCGAAACGTTCAAGTGATCGGTAAATAGAGGGATAAAGCAGCATTAATGCTAAAGCGGTAATTATGTTGCTATTTAATTGAACATGAAACCAAACGGATGCTAATTTTAGTTGCTAACCTTCAAAGTGTTTATTCAATTCAAGCTCTATTTTTGTCGTGTGGGTTATAGAATACGTAGAGTTATGAAGGTATGTTATGTCTTTTTAATTCATTATTAACTAAATTCACAAAAATGAAACACTGTATTATAAATTGAATTAACATAATTTTCGAATGAAATCAATTCGATTTTTTTATTCGAATGATTTCATTCGAATGATATTCATATAACTTCCAACTACATAGCTATTAGTTTTCACTATCAAATCATCTAGTATTCAACATGTGATATTCAATCAATTTCATTAAACATCTCTCTATCCGTTCGATACTCGTCCCTGGAATCGTTTTCCGATGTACAAAGCCTCTTTCGGATTAGCGGGCCCTCAGTCGTCATGACTACGTACTTATTCCTCTCAGCTCCAATAGGGCTGCCAGAGAATACTAAAATATCCAGGCAAATTTCTTAAACTCGGAAATTTGCTCAAGGCCGCTACGAAGAACACCAAAATATTTACTTTTTAAAGAAAAATAATATTGTATGATGGATACATCATCACTCCTTTCGTGCAGTGGTTTTGACGATCGCGTCGCTCAAGGTATTAATTGAATCGATTGTTAATTTCTGTTTTACGAGATTTTTTTTCTCGGAATTTCGAACAGCATACAAAATGTCTGATCAATTCAGACAAACCCCGATTATCTGGCAACCCTAAGGTCAGCTTAGCTGAATCGTCACTGCCACGGTACCCCATTAAATCTGCCATAGAATCGGGATGACGAATTGTCCCCGATTTATATAATCTATTTATGATAACGTATATTGATAATAGCTTTCATATTTGTTATTGTGTTATATGTTTGGTCTGCTTTCATTATTAAGAAGTTCAATTAATCAGAGTGTCACAAGGTTATAATTATTTGTGGAGACGAATATAAACATAGTTTTATGTAGTGAGTGAAGTAACGTTTTTTGTTAATCGATGCAAGTTCCATCGATTAACAAAAATATCGGCCCACCGGCTACTCGTAACCGCACGAAACGTGACAGCATAACCTCGTCCTATACTTCCTTCAACTAGACTTATTTTTTAGGTATAAAATTATATGACATGGTCCATACAGAATAAGATCCTAAATAGAGATGTACGGTTACTCTTTTAACGATATTCATTTGAATATTTATAATAAAATTTTCACGTCCTCCATATGGAGGACCATGTAACGGATTACCTCACTAAATTTAAATAAATCAAATCGACCTTTTAATTACCTGTTGAAACCTTTGTTCGATAACCATATTAACAATTCTACATGGTAATGATGAGATGTAAAGACTTGAAATATTTATATATTATAGTCACTGCTGGCTAGTAGAAATATAAAAGGCCAAGTCCAGCATGTTATATTTGTTTCTAGAAGGTAATTCTACAATGGTCATCTGAATCGTCCGAACCAAATATGCGGTCAGCAAATATCGATATTTTTCCGTAATGATATCGATTTTATCGTATAGACAAAAATCAAAATCGATATGAATATTGATATTTTGGCCCAAACGTTATCGGACGTAACGTTACTTTAGACGTTATTATATATGCATCTCGTCGTATGTGCCTTTAGACTTCCGTCTTTAAAAAAAGTTCACCAGTATCATAAATATATATATTCGAACGGCAACGAAAAAATCTATTTTTCAAGTTAACGAACGCAGGTATGGCGTGTGAGAAGTACCACCGGTTATGCCGCCCCGATTGCCCTACAGTAACAGCACTACTTACTTCAAAATAACGACGATGTACTAACTGTTTTATCACTGTAGGGTGTGACGTATCCGTCTTGTCACGGTATCTGGCGGATGTGGGCGCCGCCGCTGGAGCGCTCCAGACTGGCAACACTGGCATTCTGCGGCACGTACGCTGGCATAGTCATTGGCATGCCACTGTCCGGCCTTCTCACCGACTATATATCCTGGCAAACGCCTTTCTACTTCTACGGAATGATGGGTGTTATCTGGTAAGATTGAATAAAGGAAAAATTTGTTAAAATTAAACATAATATGTACCTAAATAATAATTATATTAGATAATAGATTATAACCATAAACGTAATTGGTCAGTATATTAGAAAATAGAGGAGTGATATCTTTAGCCAACTTCGTTCAAATTCCTCTGAGAAAAAAAAATTAATAGAATATTTTTATTCAAAATTTGTAGGCTGACCTTTCTTTTTATTTAATTTTAGGATACTGGCTGGTTACACCAAATGTTGCATATAGTGAAGTGGTATGCGCTTATAGTTAAGCCCACCTTACTTACTAGGTACACGATGTGGCTGTGGCTCGTGTTCGAGAGACCGTCCAAGCACCCGGCCATCACGGGCAAGGAGCTGACTTACATCGAGCAGTCCCTGGGCACCGCCACCCAGGCCGCCATGCCTAGCTTCTGGAATACGCCATGGCGGGCCTTCGCCACGTCACCACCGGTCAGTGTACAGCTGGAAAATTCAAATCCGAGTGCAAATCGCAAACGCTACGAGTGTAACATTAAACACGTAGTTTTGACTTCTGAAGAAAGAAAGAGGCATATGTTCTGTAGTAAGAAACTCTACTGCAGATTGTGATGGTAGTAATATAATTAAAGTTTATGAGAGCAAATGAGAAAATTGGAACTGGACTATCGCTTATAAACATCCGCACAACCTAACTTTGTTTGAGGCGGAAATCCCTATCGGTGTAGGTATGGATTCAGCTCGTAAAAGAAATCACATCGCCTCACAGTAAATCCTCCACGGATTCAGTTTCAATATAACCAGTGCTCTTGTCCCCCAGTACTGTCGCCATACGAGAAAAAGAAAATTTGTATTTGTAATAATGTAACCATATGATGTTTGATATCTATATTTAAAACTGCGAAAGATTATTCTTAAACAGTATTTTTTTAACCTGACGTCTAAAAATTATGTGTGTATCTGCCGTATTTCGTGGTACACGCTACGCCAGCGTAGCGCCACTGTCGTGTGCTACATTGCATCGGACAACGTAATTAAGTTCGTCGATAACTACTATAGTCTAATAAAATAAATTTATGCTGCGTTTACAATTACCAAACACACAATAACTTTTAATAAAATTATAATTAAATTTCAATACTTTAATTCAATTTCATACATTAATATTTTATAAATAAATTAAATATCATAATTATAAGACTGACTTTTGAAGCCTATATAAGCAAACGAGTAATCGGAGCTAGCTAAACTATCGACGCCTGTAAACATCCTCTCTCTCTCCATACTTATATTAGAGTTATAAGTGCCAAGTGGGTACGGATTCAGCTCATAAAAGAAAAGTGAATGTCCCCTTTTAAACTTGGTCTTGTGGCCTCACCGTAAATCCTCCACGGACACAGCTTGAATACAAGTTATGGTCAATATCCCCCTGTAACGTCAAGTTACGAAAAAAATTAAATCAATAAAACCAAAACGAATTAAATTTTATAATTATAACAATAAATTGAGAATACTTTTTATAGGTATACGCGATCATCGTAGCGAATTTCTGTAGAACCTGGAACTTCTGTTTACTGGTCATCTTCCAGTCGGCGTACTTCAACACCAGGTTCAACATGGAGATAACTGAGGTGCGTCATGTTGATTAGTGTATAGGTAAACATGTTTATTGATAGTAGAAGGATCTCAATTTAGACGCATCTTACCTTCCTTATAATAATAGCATAAATGCGAAATGAAGATGTATGCTTTTTATCCTTTCATGCAATATGTACCTAAAGGTTTTGGATGAAATTACCGTCCAAAAGTGACTGTCATATCTGCCGCCTTATTACGACGAATGTAAGGATACTCCAAACCTGAAATCTGACAGCCAGTACAGGCTGTAGTAGGAAACATAGAAACGTATATACAGACATACAAACATTCATAATATGCATGTATATATACAAGCGCACCTAAAATTGTTAATTTATTTGGTTCTTAAAATATTTCACAACCTCCACTTAATCGCCACTGGTACATTTCGTATATACATTCTGACTATTCTTAGCGCGTCGCACTGACATAATATTCATGCCGCAGTCTGGATTCGTGGGCGCCATTCCTCACCTCATAATGACGTCACTGGTACCCATCGGCGGCATGATGGCCGACTACCTGCGCCGCAACAACATCATGACCACCACCAACGTCCGGAAGCTTTTCAACTGCGGCGGGTTTGGGCTGGAGGCGTTCTTCTTTGTGCTCGTCGCGTATGCGGATAATAAGGCAAGTTTGCAGGTTTTTTATAGTACAGCTTCAACATTATCCATTAGCGACTCCCATATACATCCATATAACTATTATTTATCCGCTGACCAGTGTAGGTTCCTTTGCTCGTTACACTACCGCAAAGTGACAGCTACGTCGCGTTTCTTACTGTTTATGAGTTTACGGTGCCCCTTGGGTGGGACGAGGGAAGAAGAGCCACACGTCCGCACAAGAGTATATGGTGATGTCTATGGCTATAGTTTATGTGAGCAACACAATGAAAAGGACGACGTTTTCCAACGCTTGTACTATTTCAGTATATAGCAACCATTGAGCTGACCCTGGGCGTGGCCTGCAGCGGCTTCGCGATATCAGGCTACAACGTGAACCACCTGGACATAGCGCCGCGGTACGCCTCTATACTCATGGGGCTGTCCAACGGCATAGGCACCATCGCCGGCTTCATCGTGCCCATTGTTATAGACTACATGACGCAGGAGAAGGTAAATCTGATTTTTATTGTTAATAATAATGACCTCCTAGCCGAGATTCAGCTGCGGGGACCAAGAGACTAGCCAACATGGAACATATTATAGTGGGAGCCAATTGGCCGACTACGGAGCTATAACCACCCCTTGTTTTGCAAGATAATGGAATCGATAATCAACTGTCAACTCCTGTGGTACTTGGAGTATCACCAGTTGATTAAGGATCGCCAGTGTGAGCCAGTGTGCCATGTTCGGTCGGCTGGTGAGCTTCCAACATATCTAACTCAACGGCGTGTGGAGGTGAGAGGAAGCATTGGCAGTTACCTTGGACGTAGCCAAGGCCTTGATTGGCTTTAGAAAAATTCCTTTTCTCTAAGTTTCTATCTTGTGAGCTTTCTGTCAAATTATGAGACTGGATCGCCAGATTCTTGACAGGCCGGTACTTCAAGGAAGTTGTTGGGGTTGCACGCTCGGAATGTTTTCTTTTTTTCATAAAGTTTTTCTTTAGTAAGAGGTAGTTACATGCTCTCGAACAGCGGCATTGGGCCGTCACGACCGGGGAGGTACTTCTCGCTTGAATGGCAGCAGTAAAGTAACACCTTCGCTGTTACATCTCGTACACTGAGGCACACGGTACGTGAGAAGCCAATGGCCCATTGGAGAGGAGGAGACAACGTATTTGCTTAACTATTATGTATCATTATGGGCGTCGGAATTTATAGGCACCGACACCTCGTTTGTCCCCCTATAATATAAAAAGCAGTGAAATGTTTACTCATGAAAGAGGCCCCAAACCTCGAAAACTACGATAACAATAATATAAAATATATTAATTCAATCGTATGTGTTAGTGCTATGATCAGCGTAAACAAACCGATAAGCGAGATCTTTTTATGAGGTTCTGAATGGTTCCTTCTTCGTATAAATTCTTTCAAAATCATCCATGCGTCCTTATCGGACAGAACTCCCTTGCAAACTTCTCATCGACGAAACAAAAGACCGCCGTGGCTAATTTCAAAAAGAGAACTCCGAGATCGGCTCGGCGCGCGTTTTGAATTTTGAATGAGCTCATTTGTGGGTGAGCGCCGATGCGTTACACTTCGCGCGTTGAGCACTTTATTGCATTCGCTGTGAGTGACGGACTCAAGATGGCGGATAATAAAATAACTGTGTAATACAAATTCTTCTCTTATTGACTTTTATATTTATTTATACATGTTCATTACAATCATGACAAATATACACGCACTATAGACACCTAGTTATATCAAGGCGCCGATCAAGTGCTAGTTGAGTGTAATGAACACATTCTGTTCCACCCCGATATACGATAGGGATGTGATTTTCGTTTTTTCCCATGGTTCAATTTGTTTTACCAGGATCAACTAGAGAAGGCGATCACAGAATGGCGCGAAGTGTTTCTAATGGGAGCCACTGTGCATTTCATCGGCATCACAATATACGGAATATTCGCTTCTGGAGAGCTGCAGCCCTGGGCAGAGCCCACCCCTGAATATGAAGAGCCCATGAAGTCGCTAGACCAAGAGACAACATTTGTGAGTATATTTTAAAGTCTTCTTATATTTTAAGTTCTAGGCGAATTTCGGCTATAGAAGCCATTTGTACAGAGAGTAGCCGACAACTCATAACATATTATAGTGAAAATGTAAGTGTCCGACAGCGACAGAAATGAAATACAGGACCGATGTCTTCTTAATCTACTCTCCGAGGCACGAAGGTGTACGCCTACCCGACTTTGGACTGATATTAGAAAATTCAAATTCAAATTACTCTTTTTTGTCCGACCTGGGGCTAGAACACAGGACGGATGCAATCGGAGCTATTCCATAATTATCGATGTACTTTATCATCTGTACAGTTTATGCTTATGCAGATGCGTCGCCCGTTATCACCCCACCCCTTAGTGGGCTATCGGTTACTCACAAATCAAACCTTGAATCGAAAACTTTTTAAGGAGTTATCATGTGAGTGAAAGGTGTTTAGCACCCCGGTCAATGCAGAATTTATTAGGTGCAAATTTTTGTTACCGAGTTTTACAAATTATAACAATATTTATATCAGACGGACAACACATCGGCGCCGCTGAAGAGCGGGGGGCCCCCGGCGTACGGCGCGATGGCAGCGCCCCCGCGCCCGCCGGTGCTTCAGCAGCACGTGCCCAACAACCCCTTCGTGTCGGGGGCCCTCTACCAGGCCGAGCCCATACAGCCGCCGGCGCAGGCCTACGACGACCTCACTGATGACGGCACGTACTAGGAGTAAGTTATTTTATAGCTAGGTAGAAAATTGCATTTATATAATCGTTAGAGATGCGCCGAGTACTCGATTCTTACTCTGTACTTGGTAAACTCGATACTTGCATATAACGTAAACGACAATAAAATAATGTCTCTGCCAATAACAGTAAAACTGAAATAGTTTCAAAAAATATTTTGATACATCATAAATTATATAATTATATTATGTTTTGCTTATGTATATGGTGTGACGAGCATTCAACATAAATAATGTAGTATAAGGAAATAGTGCAAATTGTATTTGTTTATTAGCAATTATATAAAATATAATATGGAGAATTGTAGTAGAAGGAATACATTCAAAAAATTGCCATAGGTAAGTTCCATGACACCACATTTATTTAATAACAGTTCGGTACGGAAACCATAAAACCGAGTGATACTCGATACTCGGTTTGTTACTCGGTTTATCGTGCACTTGGCGCATCTCTAATCGTAATTGTTCTCATCATTAGCTCATAATAAAATTATAGTCTCCTACATGATACTGGTTACGTTTTGTAAATTCTATCTCACTACTGTTATAGTTTCGCTTTTGAGCTCTTTTTATGTGATATTCGTTTTGCTCAACTGTACAGATGTATATAAGTACACTGGCATATCATTGGTTAGGTTAGGTTCAGTGATTTGTCAACTTGTGTTATGATCAGAGGCAGCCCTAGCATCTTAAGTGACGTGAGTTACCGCATTCGTCTCTGGTAGCAAATTTTAAGGGTTGTGATAAAATTATATAATGAGACACACCTAAATAATCGTGTGTCTTGAGATGTTCAGGGCTGGTTTCACATTCAAAGTGTAATTCAAGTAACAATTCTTTACTTGACTATTTATTATCACACAAATGCATGTAATTAAATTCTTCTAACCGGAACGTGTTAAATCGAAATTTGTCGTTTATTTGACAGTAAAGTTCCTTAATCGGGATATTAATAGGAACCTGTAAAACTCAGCCTTACTTTGTCTAAGTTTTGATTACTTTACAGCAGTTTTCATAAATCGTGATGAATATAACAGAAGTACCCAAATATTCGCGATTATTTGATAAGTCTGAAATCTGGCCACTGCACATAGCGCAAGTATCTTAAGCCTATCTAGTTGTGGTTGTCTTTTAGTGGGCTAATTCTACTTTATACTAGAGAACATACTATAAGGCCAGGAAGTCATTTCTCATTTCGATGGCTTCCCGAATCATGAGTTGTTCACTGGCGGATTTTTTCTTCTTCCAATCTTGTAATTTATATATTTTAGACGCATGTCTTTCCCTGACTACTGCAATGTTATCAAAACAACAAATTGTCAGATATCTAATTATCACATCACGATATGATTTTTTCTTTTTTTTTTATGCTCTAAATGTGTCCGTTTGTTGGGTGAATGTTCACAGTCCACAGCTTCGCCGCGCCTATTAATCAGTTTTTTTTTTAAAAAAGCTTTTTGATTCCTCGCAATTAATTCTAAATTTAAAACAATTGGGCGCCTCTGGTCTGGTTAATTTGTTATTAGTTATGTATCATTGGGCGTGTGTTATATCCCATGTACCTCGACTTCAATGATTAGGCTAAATGGTTTCCAATTCACGCTTTTGTATTTCAAGTTATGCTCCAAGCCAGGGCGTACATACCGCCGTTATTCGGGGCCCAGCGTGGTGTAAAAATTAAGAAAACTGTCGTTGCATCCCAGATATTCCGGGGCCCCATAACGACAAGCTACTGGCTTAAGTAGTATGACAATGGCTCTTAACTGGCCAAATGTTGCAACCATTCAGTCGATCATATTTTGTATGTAACGTAAGAATCTTCTCTGAATTTCGATCCTTGTTACTGTCTGTTGTAAAATGTTTATAATGTATTTACGTATTGATTTATAAATCTAGTGATGTAATTCAAATTGGAAAACATTAAAGGATACTAGACGTAGATACTTGAAGATGTTAACACCGACGGAAGATAATGTGATCACGAGTTGTAGTGAAATTAAATACGTGAGCTGTTCTGTGTATGTTGTTATGTATTATTTCACATGTACCACTTGATATATCAAAGTAAAGGCACAATATCTCAGCGAAGTCCAATAAAATATTAGATATTCGACTAAAAAATAATGTAAATTTTCGTAAATTTTACAAAATGCATCTGATCTCGAATGTGTCGCCGATTTTCACACGAAATATAATTTGTATGACATTGTATGTGTATGCAGAGTCTTACGAACACAATAACTTCTGCTTTGCTAGTTTCTCAGGAGTCTATAGTATAAGGTGAAATTCATAATATTTCTACATTCTATTTATACTTTTTAAGACTTGTCTTGTTTTTTTGTTGTCGTTACTGAAGTTGTTAACTCAATCGCTTCTTTTTATTTTATTAAATCTCCCCTCTCTTGGATATAAAGATGTAAACGAATGTTATATTTTGCTTTTATTTCTGTGAAAAAAAAAATATTTATTAATGAAAAGCATACGCTGTATAGAATATATAATATTCCTTATACAAACAAAATTAGCTATAGGATGTGTATATAAATATTGGCAAATTTAAGTTTACACATGAAATGTAAATACATATAAAAAATAGCCTGAATAAGTCGTGTTTTTGAATCTGACTCGAACCAGTCCAAATCTGAGTACGGTTTGCTGAGTGAAACTTTCATAATTAGGGTTTGAAGTTAATTTTCACACTTGATGATCCTTACACGTTTAAGATCTACGTATGTGAGCATTTACTACTGTGTAGTATGTCACTATTGGGTACAACGCCCCCTGTACTGATCCTGTAATCATCAATAAAAATGTATTCTGACACTGTCCGTCATCACGCCGAGGCAGGAAAGTGACGTGCTATATCAGCGTCATATAATTTAAAGGTTTTTCTTCACTAACATTGTGCACAGTATCGCTTGAAAATCTCGTAAAGGTGCCGGCATCTCGTGACGTCGCGAGCACTCGACGACTTCCTCGCAGGATACTCGCCGCGTAGCTGCTGGCCGCTGATATGTCGGTGTGACTTGCGCCCAAATTTTTAAGGTTAAATTCACACCGAGATGGCATTATGAAACGCGCGGAAGGAAACGAGTGCCTCGCAGAGCCGCGGGCGTCCGCGCGACCTTTTCAAGCTTTTTATACAATGTACTGTGCATATAAGTAGTGCATATAAAGCTTCAAATTATATAACATCCATATCCATCAGCCAACTCGGTGTAAGTGGAGCCTTGAAGTCTCTTTGTTCGTTTGGAAGACTAAGCGTTTTAGTTTTTAAGTATCGATCGTGTTAGGCTTAGTGTTACAGTATAAGTTCCTGGTGATTTTCGAGATTCTATATAATTTCTCTCAGCTCATTCAGGAAATAAACAGCCAACTTAGTTTTACATGAGTACCTTATCTATGTATTAACTGTTGACTAAAATATGTCAGCTGTCAAACTTGACGGAAAAACAAGGACACACATTTGTTCATTTTATTTTAGGATCATGTTTTACTTAAAATCTGTATTTTTCACTGAGATGGCTTTGATTTCTTCGTAGATTAGGTACAAACTATCTAACGCTGACATACATATGAAGTTATATAATAACAACATCCATAAATAACAAACACTTATAGCCAACATCTCCAATTCAGTATTATATAAGTTAATTATGCAATAAAATATATAGAGCCTATTTCGCAAATGCTATTCTGCTTTTTTGGTCATTATTCTCTTCAATAAAGAAAACACACAAAAGTAACAGAAAGAAACCCAGACCAATTCAACTACAAGTACTTTCATAACTTATTTAGTAGCTAAAAACGTTTGCATATAATATAATAAGTTAAATAATAGGAATTAAACGTGACAATAAAGAAGTGATAATATACTATATGTATCATATAAGCTGTAGCATATTTCCGTTTAGATAGGATTTTTCAAAAGAAATTTGAACGAAGCGAAAATTTGAGCATGATGAAGGTGAAGTTTATATTTGCTCGCGCCATGCGCAAAGAAAGGCGCTGTGCCTCAGCAATGACTTGAATAAATATGGACCTTAAACTGGGGTTGTGACCTTACTGCTTACACGTGCTGTCCTGAACACGTACACTGTTCCACACCGTAATGAGTTTATGGCAAGTAGCAACTTGACCACGGCCTGAAACACGATGATCATAACATTATCATCATCAGACGAAGGACGTTCACGGCTGGACTTAGGCCTCCCCCAAAAAGCGCCACAAATCTCCATCATGAGCCACTTGCATACAATAATAATAAAATAATATATTTACATTTTTCAATTATGACTATATAATATTACGGATTTCTAATGCTCCTCGTGGCAAAGAAATGCTACAAATTCAAGTTTTATACCGTTTTGTCTGCATGATTGTATGCAGCTTTTGTGTACAGCTTAATGGCGCAATTTCAGCCTTTATGTTTGCTCAATATATTATTCTAACATAAAACTTTCCCAATAATATCCTACGTACTAAAAAACGTGTATAAAAATGTGTAAAATAATAAAATATTGATAGTGAATGTAGGTACTTGTGTATTAAAAGTGTTAAGCATAAAGTACTCGTAGTTCTAATTGATATTAGTATACATTTGCTCTAACGAAAATATATTCAAGTAAATTTGTGGTTTTATAAAAAAATGGAAAATTAAAAAAATATTTGGACATAAGTGGGAATTATCGAGACAGGACTGTCTTTGCTTGGATTTAGATCTTTAGAATCAAATTTAGATGCCATTTCAGACGCATTCCTGTGATATATCTATAGCCGATGTTCCGTTTTACATGTAGTCCGTATGTTGAAGGGTTTGTACGGCACGTAATGGTGAAACGCTTCGAAGATACGCAAATTACGATTACTGTAACAAAATTATCATCAAAGATGATAATTATGAGATCTGGGCACAGAATGGCTCTTTTCGATACGATTTTTTTTATTTAATATTTATTCAGCAATTTAACATACATTGTAAAATAAAATTTAGCTGAAGGTACAAATATTTGTAACTCATTTTGAGTAGTGCCTGAAGTAGGGTACCCAAATTAAATATGTTAATGAATAAATGAGCTTTAAACAATCGTATAACAAAATTTGAAACATTGTCTTTTAAACAGCATAAATATATATAGCAACGCCTTATATTTGGGACTCCTCCAAGTCTGGGACTTTGGGGTCTACCCCATGTCTCCTTAAAGCTAAAATCACAGGAGGACATTGTGAGGTGGAATATCTGTATCAATGGTTTTGTTTGACCACACCAAATCACTAGATCATTAGAATTAATAATAAATTAACGTTAATTTAAAGAAGTCTCTACGCCGTCAATTCTGTGTTGTAAAAAATGCGACCTTATTAGTTGGATGTGTAGCACTTTGTCGTTTCATGTCAAGTGAGCTACGCTGTCGCGTATTAACCGACATAAAGAGATATAATAGTGTATTAGAGTGCTATTTATATATACTTTAATCTCATCGAATTTCGCTTTATCAAAGGTATGGTTTCATACGCTCGCGTAGACATTTAGAATATAGATTCTAGAAATTAAAAGATAAGTGACCAAAAGTAACGTGGCTTGGTTATGTTACTTTGCATATCAATCTATCTATAACATTCTACTCATGAAAAAATTCTTCCTTGTCTCATGCTTAGTATTTTAAACGTTATTGTATAGTTTCTGCTCCATTTTATGTTACTTTTAAGCTGTAAAAATCAAGCTTAAAAGTAACATAAAATGGAGCAGAAACTATACAATAACGTTTAAAATAAACGTTACTATTGTTTGAAATCACCCCGACATTCTTATTTCTATTATTATCGTGTATACAAAATTAATTCTGAGGCTAAATGTGTAATATATTTTTATATTAACAAATCAATACTATTTTACTTTAAGATATATATACGTATACATATAGCTGGCCTTTGTGAAAACATTTGTCTGAAACCACTTGAGAGATTTATAACCTTTTTATACAATGGTTGTGTCGGGGTGATCACACGATTGTCTTTGTTTCCTTGTATCAGTTTTCTACAGAACTGTATTGTACAGAACTGTATTGTTTGATATGCATAAGAGGCCGGGACATGTGCATGATGAGGCAGTTGATGACAGTGTTAATAGTTAAGCTCACTCGCCTGATTTGATGATTTTCACGATGTCCAAAACTATGGCGGAAAGGGTACGGATCCCCCACGCACTTGTTGTATGTGCACAGTATGGGTAATGCATTGAATTAAGCTGTATAATACCTTTTTATAAATAAACGAAAACCCGAAAAAAAATTTTATAATGTAAAGTATTTCCTTATACCACAATAACACTTCCAAGTGTTTGCTTAATTTGATTATATTGATTATAAAATAATATACGTTCAATAAAAGTTATATTTTAGTTTAGTTTTAAAAGTTTCATTGAAATTATGTACTGCATATAGCGAATCGAAAATAGTCATGAAAAGGTTCGGCCTGCAAGTTTACCCCCTTAAACTACGCTCATGCAATACAGGCGCGAAGTAGTAACAGGATTCGATTCGTGAGAGTTAGATTGGCCTATAAGGGGAATGGGTTGAAGGAATGTGCATAGAATGTTCATGATTATAGGCGCATATAATCCCAAAAGGACTTCTCGTAAGTCCTCCTTTAAGAACAATAAAAAATATTGACTTATGAGAAAAACCTGCTGTTATCGTTAGCCATTTCAATAAATTCAGCTCTGTGTATCCTTATTTACATAAAAAAGCAAAATAATATTTTGGTAGTAACAAAAGTATTACGTTCATTAATAATGAATAATAAAATAAATGAAATTCTGTACTATTAATTGGACATGGATAATAAATGAAATATTAATTCAAATTTGTAAATAAAGTTAGATTACATAGAGCCTAGTGTAGATGGATATTTACACTATTCGTTTTTCATCCTTCAGATCTTCTTCCAGATTTTTATTATAAAATATTATTTCTGAAATATCGTAATCTTTAGCTGAATAAATATCTGTTTGTATGACTGTAATTTATACGTATCGAAACTATTTATCAGATTGTGATTATATTTGGTATGATATTTCTAGGGATTTCCTTGGCATTATATTCACACATAGATGTATATGTATTTATAGGATACACTCACACTTTATTATTTATCTATACTTCATTGACATATTTTATCTCTTTTTAAGAACTTCATGACATTGCATTAGAATGCATGTCCAGTTCAGCTCAGCCCTACGAGATTTTATATTCAATAATTCTGATTAGAATTATTGATTATAAAATCTCGCAAGACTGATTATTTCAATACTTCTATAATAATTATGTTGCCTCACTTCGTTATATAAACTGTAATTTTATAATTCATTTTAATATATATATCCCATTGTCTGTTAAGTAATTACATTGAAATAGTTCTACTCTTTGACAACGTACAAACTACATTTTAATAAAAGTATTTAGGGAAGTTTAAGATATAGATAGTACAATATGTCAAATAATTACATATAATTTGTTGCTAAGTTATAGAGTAAGACAATAACTTATCTTACACGGGGTGATCTCACTCTATAAGGCTGTGTCGACAATAAAGCTTACACAAAGCGACCCTAGTTTGTAAAAAAATATATACATATATACTAGAGGTAAGGAAATATATTGACTGTAAGCTATTCGTGTAGGCAGGTTAAACTCATAGTACATAAAATAATTAATTTATTTTGATGATAATTTCGAATTATTTTTGTTTATGTATATATAAATACAATTAATTGTCTACAAAAAATAATTTAAGAAAAAACGTGTATGTGTTTATTTTAATATATTATAGTCAAAGGTAATGTAAACAGTTATTTTGTTTCATGATGTAGAGCTATAAAACTGTATATAAACATATTGAATACGCAATACTTGCCGTGGGTAATGTAGAGTCAGTGGCGAGAACCGTAGGTCACTCGCTGATAGGTTACGAGTAGTGAGACGCAATACTTGCCATGGGTAATGTAGAGTCAGTGGCGAGAACCGTAGGTCACTCGCTGATAGGTTACGAGTAGTGTGACGCAATACTTGCCATGGGTAATGTAGAGTCAGTGGCGGGAACCGTAGGTCTCTCGCTCATAGGTTACGAGTAGTGTATTCTTGTGGTGAAAAACTGATTTGTCAATTACTGATTAGAACCGTTTTAGGGATTTTGTTTTCAAAGTCCTGCATAGAGCTGTATATATAACGCTTTAATTAAATTTTTCTTACATTTTTCAGCAACTTTAATACAGAATTGCAAAATGCCTCATCGATTTTAGTACTTTTGCGAGATAATTTTATCCAATAATATTGACTGAGAAACTGAATTAAGTTCGTCACGACTGTTTCTTATAGCGCAGCTATGATCAATGTGATAATATATAAATGTATTTATTTATATGTTATTGATTGCTGAGAACTTTTACTTTGTTTAGTGTAGGTTTTTTTCGTTGGTTGTTTTAAACACCTTTTTGTAAAGAAACGAGAAAAAATAGAACAGTAATAATTTTTCATAGGCGACCTTCATAATTTGTTAACTTAAAAATAAGATCTACAAAATACACAGTGCAAAATTTTGAATATATTTCATAGCAATGTTTCATGATGGCCTATGGATAAGAAAGTAACTTCTGTAGGTATAAATAAATAATTGCAATATATTCTGTTATTTTAGCTGTATCAGATATGTATTAAGTGATAAATATATAATAAATAACTCGTCTCTGTTGTACATATTTTTTAAAGATATTTTATCGAATATCAAATTCGCCATTTTTTGCAACTTATCTTATTCTGATTGGCTGGACGGAAAATAACAATATAAATAACTGTAAAAGATCGGGGATTTTTATGTAGTTTTAAACATAAGCGTTCTCTGTAAATATAATAATTGTAATAGAAATATTCAGTAGCATATTCTGCATTACAATAATTGTAATAAAATACACGTAACATTTACTTGTGTTGTTTTCAAATCTGATTCCGGTAAGCGATTGCTAAAATCTTAAAATAATATTAGATGCTGACGGGTTTGCTCATAGAGACTTAGCATCAGGAGATCAGAACCAAAAATGTTATTTATTAATCTTAGGCCTCCCTGTCTTCTTAGTCACAACTCACAAATAAATTGATACCGACTTCCGAGGTTTTGTGTTGCTTTATTTTCTATGTAGCCATTGTACGAGTATATTATATAGAAATGTAAAAATAGATTAAGTGCTATTGGGAATTGTAATAGTTATAACACTACTTGGATTAATTAATTTAATTATAATTAATAATGCAGACCGTATATTCATCTTTATCACTATAGGCTTTTTAATTATTAGTAAAGTAGGTAAACAGTGTCTAATTTTTAATTTGTTATTTTGAGACTACCTGTTCAAAGAGGGCTTTTTGACAAAATATCCAAGAGAGGGCAATGATGTCGTGCAATATTAGTATTATTCTAACGTGCAATATAAAGTTGTTTTTAAATATATATCCTGTTCCTCTTTATAAAAGCATAATGTTGATTTTGACTATTATAGCATAATTTTAATCACGTTTTATTTTTAAGTAAGTTAATTGAATCTGGTTATTTATTACTTAATATTAATATTATAATATAATAATTGTATCCTTTCGCTATAAGTTCAAAATCATGGTTCGTCAGTGCAATGTTGTCAACGAACAACGTTATAAAATGTTTTACTTTGTAAATAGAATTATGTAATGATAACATTATCTTCCCAAATATATGTTTGAAACTATCTGTGTTTAATTTATAAGTAAAATGAAACAATTCATGTGTTTATTGTTTATTGACAACACCCGATTTCATCTGTTGAACTAGAATACAAATAAATAATAAATTATCTCACACATTTATTTTCTATTTAGTATTTACAGTATTTTAAATGACAACAAAATTTCATTATATCTATTCGATGAACCTTCTATTTTAATCACTTTCGATATATTACAATAATTTTTATCATCTTTAAAAATATCACTTTTTAACACTTATATATAAATAAACAATTATTACTTCCCGCGAAAATTTTAAATTGTCAAAAGGGAAGTTATTACATTTTAGTTCTTAGGGTAACATAATTATGTTAATAATGTGATATTTTACTACACGGTCACATTATCGGAAGACCTCGCTGTGAAACCCCTCCCCGTTCCCCTTTGGACGGGTCAAAGGGGGGACCTCCCTTCGCCCCATTTGCGTCAGTAGGACGTGGGTGCACTATTATATACTAAGGCGAAAGTGGAGCAACACTGAGCTTTGTAGAACGTTGTAGGATATTGTACTATACCAATCCGACGGGAGGGCAGTCCGACACAACCGGAGAGATATCAGGTGATCTGCTTACCGGCCGGTTTAACGAGCTCTCCGAGGCACGGTGGTGTAACACCGTCAAGTTAAATGAATACCTTTCTGATCTGTCCTGAGACACGAACCAGGGACCTCAGGGAGCTATGTTGGAAAATGCCTACCAACCAGTAAATCACGAGAGCGTAAGAAAGCACAAAAGAGTGAGTATAAATTAGATATATTTTGTAACTAATCGACAAATCTACTTATATTCGTCAGCCTTGATTATAACTGTTGATATATGTAAATGGTGCTAAATGCATGCAAGTATCACAGTCTACAATTGAGTACTTCTGCAAAGTATAACTAATATAAAAATGAAAGGTATTTTGACGTGTTGCAGGCAAAGTCAAAGTAGGTCAAACTTGAGATTTTCATCAAACATATTTTGGTGTAACCTTCAAGACACTTGTGCATAGGTACATACATAGATATAAGAAATAAATAAGATATGTACGGGTATTTAATTAGCTGTATAAGAAGTTCAAGTAGAACCTTATTCTCAGGTGCGTTCAAATAGTTCGACGAAATATTATCCTTTACAAGGCGTAGTAGGCACTGCGAGTGAAGACAATGTTCAGCTCCAAAAAGGTCTTAACCTAATTATTATTTTGTGTTTTATGAACACGGACAACAACTGTAGTTCTGGGAAATAATCTTATATGAAAAATTCTTGTGTCACAAAGCTAGTTACCTTACTCCTGCAAAACGGCTTCACCGATTTTTACTAAATTTGTTAATCATACTCAAAAGGACTGTCACTCGGTTACTATCTATTTTTTACCGTAAGTTCAAAGTACTTTCACCCAATCATTTTGGAATCCACCCGGAAAACAGCGTTCGTCAGGTCAGCTAGTATTCACAAAGTATCCTTTTTTAATCCATTGATACCCCTCGGAGTTGATTATGACGGACTTGAGCCGACTACAAGCACTCGGCGTGTCTGTGTCGAGATGCCATAAAAAAATCCATATTTAGCAACGTTCACAGCGGAATATCTTATTGAATTAATTTCACTAACATATTTTAAATCGTCTTATTCAAATCTTATAACTAATGGTAACTCTTTATTGGTTGTAATCTTAGACTATTTATTTGTTAAATACAATGAGTAAGTAAATAAATTAACAAGAACGCCGAAGAACCTTTGTCAATTAGTATGTTTGAAGATTTTGTCGAGTGTTAGTTCACTAAAAATGAACACTATATCAATAATTCCCTCATTCACAAGCTGTATGTAGGTTATTATGCTCTATAGAACATGGCATATATCACAGGGTGTTCATTTGGCAGTTCTATATAGGTAATATAAATTAGAGATCGATCGAGAGAATTCAATTCCATTTATAAAAAAAACTATTTCACTACACGTCCCGTTGAATGTATGTGTACACGCCGTGGGATGTGTATCATTGTATTTAATTAAAATAACAAATTGGAATGCATCGTCTATTCAAATGTTATCTTTCTTGCACATCTTCTCCACATAATCTTAAACTGTTCTAATCAGATTAGTTGTTGTAGTATATATATATATTTTATACAATAATTTCTAAATTTGCTTGTTTGTAGGGACTAATCATGTTCCATTACCATGGAAATTCATTCGTGAACATGGAAATTCGCTAACGTATGTGGTAGCTTCTGCACTGTTCACCCGTCTGTCCTGTCTGGGTGAGCTGTGTCAGACTCAGCTCAAGTGAGTTAACAAACAGCCGCTACCGGTCAAACACCACTGCTGGGGCTTTGGCTGCCGTATTGGTGTTTCCCTGTATCCATGACAGGGCATATCGTAGTATAAACCTAGTGTGACACGTATATATTGCTACTATTGTTAAAACACGTTATGACACAAATGTTCAGCGGCTAACTACACATGGAGCTGCGCGCTAGTTGTATCTGTAGGGGTGCACGGAGCGCAGTCTCCTCGACTTGCCGGGGAAACCCCTTGCGTACGGCGGATGAGCATTGGTTGTTACGTAGTACACGCCTCGTGCCCTGGAGTCAGAAAATATTGTCCATTTCAGTACTTCGCATAGCTGTGCCTGCGATGTCACCCAAATGCGTTTTCAATTTCGTGAAAATATCGGAATAGAAAGTTGAAATATCATACTTTACGTCCTATTCGATTCGACCTATATGAATACAAGAAGTAAATATTTACAACAATCTGTGTGTATCATAATAAGAACACTGTAATAAGAGAAAGTATATTATTTTGCACTAAATTTCGTTCGCGTCACCTGACAAACAAAAATTACTCCGCAACATACTGCTGACATCCAAATCATACGCGCGCACTCGGACTATACACGCTATAGCATACGCACCTAATCCGTATAATGTGAGTAAAATTTCCCGCATCGTGTCGGTTCGTGTCGCAAGATTTTAGACATTAGAAAAGTTTGCCCAAGCAGCAATGGCAACATACGTCCTATCAAAGCTTTCCTACTAGTTTTTACTCGTAGCCATGCTTCTGTCTTTGTCAGACTTACTTCTGCGAGACATGTTCACCCATCATCACGTACTCCGTGTCCTGCGGCTCGCACCAGCCTAGGAGGTAGGAGAACAGGCTGGGGCACGGCCCGGCCCAGAAACCCACGCGGCTGTTGATAGACTCTATAAAGTATGGCGTCACCTTCGTGTGGTCGCACGACAGCGTTTCTGGAAGTTAACACCGAAAGTTAGTCTATTATAACTATTTTCTTTTTCATGTCATCAGGGGAGAATGAATATTCGTAGGTATGTAGTGGTCAGTAGTACAGTAGTAGTAGTAGTAAATGAGCCAGTTCTACTGGAGTGGTACCACTTTCTATCTTGCTTCATGACAGAGTGAGAAAGCTACGTCATCCGTCTTGTAGTGACTGTCTATTACTTTTGTGAGGGCCGACACGATACGTTTCGTTTACGAAATTCGTATGGCATAGTTCTATGCCTTAATACGACATAACATTTAAATTAAAAGTTTATTTATACTCTTATATTTTATATCCGGATTATATGAAATGATATAATAAAGTATAAAAACTAACTAGAATAAAAAAAATGTTACTATATGTACACGCGCGACATCTGGTGTTCAACTGATTACCTACATCAATGTGAGTTCTTTAAGCTGTGTCAGGACTAAGAAGTTCCACAGCGTGCCGACAGATGGATTTTTGGTAATAAAAATCTTGAATGCGAATAAGGAACCTAAATAGAAATTGTCATTTCTAGCTATATCTATAACAACAATTACTATTATTATCCATTTTGATAAAATTAAATACAACAATAGAGTAATAAAAAAATAAGACTTTTTATCTTACGGAAAATGGTGTCATGCGCGCATCCAGGTTGGCTGGACCCGCCGTTGACATAGAAGTCGGCGTGCCCATTGGGCCCCCACTGCCCCAGGATACCCGCCCCGGTGTGGAGGATGTCCACGAACAGCGCGTCCGTGTAGTCCAGGTCTCTGGAGCGGTTGTTGCCCATGTAGAAGAAAATGGTGGGATCCAAACCTGGTACATTTCAAATTAATGTTAAATTGTCTCCTCACATGATGAACTAGATCCTCTGAAGCGTCTTTGGTGGAATCATAAAATACAACTATTGGCAGTCTTTTACAGTTCTCTAGTAATAATTTTGTACAGAATGTAAGTAGGCGATAGTGGCCATTCTTTATTGTAACCGAATCGGCTATGCAATCGTTAAAACTTATAAATTCTAAGGAGTACATAACAGATGAGAATGTGCGTTGATAGTTACGTAATGCTGTAAAAATCTCTATTCTTGAAGATTGGGTACGTATCACGCGAATTATCAGTTTCATGACATGTGGAGCTGTTGCTCCATTGTAGCCTCTCACTTTAGTAGTATCGGCGTGAAAGCCAACTTAATCTCCTAGGTTGTAGTTGAATCAGTGTTCAACCCTTGATCAGACGAAGAGCCGGCGAAACAAACTCTGTTCTCGTAGGATGTATACGACTCACCTGTGATCCTCCCAAGTTTCCCCTCCGACAGATGGTTGGCGACCAAGCCCAGTATGTGAGCGCCGACGCTGTAGCCGATGGTGTGGATCCTCTCCGGCGGGTATGCCTTCACCGGGTGGTACTGGAGGTACTCCACCAGCTGCGCGATGCACAGGCTCGCGAACCGAGGGGCCCACTCTAGCTAAAAACAGTTATGCTTGTTCCATGTTCATGGTTTGTGACAAGTAGTGCCATGATTCATTATTGCCGAACTGAGCCAATTCGACTAAGGAGCCTAGCTCGTTGCTTCATGATACCGTCTCAAAGCAACTGTGAATGCGTTTTGTATGTGAATTTCCGGTGGCCCGGGGAAGGGGAAGAAAGATGGAAGGCAACATTCATATATAGTAATCCAATCACTATCCAACTACGCTACATAATTTTAACCAACTGAAGGATTGATGTATGTAACGACGTATCTGCAGCTATGTAGTCGGGACTGACGTAGTTGACAATGACTTCTGTCTCTCCTGTTAGGCCCCAAAAGGGTCTCCCCTTTTGGGACCTGGGGTAGGTTAACAAGAGAGCACTTAAGTTGAGTTTAGGGAGTCATGAATAAAACGTTGGGGAACAGACCCGGTGAGGAAACCATCGGGCATCTCCCGCAATTCGCTCCCTTTATCGAAGGTAGTTAATGAGGGTATCCAACTACGCTGGATATAATATGATAGAGCACAAATGTATTTTCCCTCGTGCCCCTATTCCTTTGGGACGACAGACCGACACGACAGGAGAAGAATTTCAAGCGCCGGAGCGACAGTTAAGATGTTCCTCTCATGGGGGTTCTTGATAACTATAAAATTAAAAAATCGCCCTTCTGTACGAATACAAACTCAAATGTGGGATATGCATGCGTCTAGACCACGACCCAGTCAAAGATGAAAGTTATCACAAAACAAATGAACAACCTGTCCCAAACACGGTTCCTTGACCAGCGTCCCGTAGTCGACGATGATGATATTGTAGTTCCCTCTCGTGAAGTACGCGTTCCTCATATCGGTGCTGGGAGACACGTTACGGCCGCCACCGAAGCCGTGCACCACCAACTTCGTGGGATGCTTCGTGTTGAACCGCGACTTGGTGAGCGAATTGTTGTCCAGTGTATTCAGCAGTTCGCCCTTCTCTTGGGTAGTTCTGTAACAGTTTATCAAATGTTGCAGAAGTTAATTTTATTGAAATATGTAAATTATAAGTCTGGTAAAGGCTGTGGATAGTGGCCTAGAGCCTTTTTAAGCCCCAGTGGTGCATCTATATCGTTTAGGGCTTGTTGAAAGTTTATCCCCTCTGCCTCTGGACTTCCCGTCTTCGAAGTGTTTTTGGTAATTAATCCTCATAACAGTACCTACGGCCCAGGACTAGAGTGAAACGCCGGAGCAGTAAAGATGCTTGTCACTAAACCACGAGTTGTAATACTTATAATACGCAAAGTGTGTGTGGGCACGGCGTCAAAAGCTTTCCTCACTTAATAAAGAGAAAAGCATTTCTGCGACAGATATAAGCACGTACTGCAATTAGGTAATGCTGAGTACCGTTAGAGCGACACTGACCTGGTGTAGAGATAGTACTGCATCCTCGGATGCGGGCAGCGGTAGGGGGGCGGGATGCAGGAGGTAGAGTTGAACAGGTCCCGCACCGACTGTGGTTTCTTCTCGTCATCCCGGACCGCATTCTGTCGCTGGCTGTTCGATACTGGAACAATAGAACTCTTTTGGTTAATCTGACGCATGTTGTACACTTTGCTGGAAATAAATATAAAAATTTCACTAACGTCGTGGTTTCATAAAAAGCAATTAGTTAAAAAAGACAAACATATAATTCTTTGCAACGGATTTTTAAATTTTTAGATATTTACGGAAGTCAATTCGTACCACGTTGCCTTCAATAATTGAAAAAGAAATAAACGTGTATTATTTCGACCTGGATATAAAGGTCTTCGTGTGGCTTCACTCACCTTGCACGAGATCCTAGAAGCACGGAAGTGAGGAAGTGAAAGGCACATATTGCAGGCATGGACTGTTTAAACAACCGTATTTGCTCTTTAAAAGTAATTCAAATGACAACGAACAAAAGTGAATAAATTTTGTTAATATTTCGAGGACAATTTAAAGCACTTTTAGATTTCCATGAATAATAATCAAGTCTTTTGAAGGTATACTCATAATTATGAAAAAAAAAATGGCGGAAGCGAATTTTAAGTTCCACAATAGATTTCTATACAATTGCAATAAGATATATCAACATATGCAATTGCAATAAGATTGGTTTATTTCTTTTTTAATATTTAGTTAGAGGACTTCGTATGGAGCAAGAAGTGTTAGCATCTTTCGCGCGCAAATTATGTAATAAAAAATAATCCTCTCTTATTATTGCTATAAAAATATTGAAACTAATTTTATCGCAGTTTATTTAGTTATATAACAAGCTCACTTTTGTAACTTTAATTTTAACTCACCAGACGTAGGTCTAAATTATCACCGACCTCAAAAAAGGATGAGGCACCTATTTCCATCTCGTGAACCGACATATATATTTATTTGTCACACAAAATTTCTAAACTTTCTAATGTCGTTTGGACACTTGCATCGGGTAGTAATGATCTCACATAATTAACTTGACGATGGTTAGGGTATTTACACATTTTCAAAATTCACTTTTGTTCAAAAGGGTCTAATCAGTGAGGAAAATAAGGGAGATGGTCCATCATCATTCAACCACAATCTGGTGATTGGTGTCAGGGTAATCAAGCGAAACCCTCAAATTTTATATGCACATATGTTCATATTATACTTTCTTTGCTATTTCGGATATTTACGTATGGTAGCCGTTATCTCATGTCCTTAGCTGATGGTGAAATGAGTTGGGAACAATCGGTAGTTTTAAACGTTTTTAAAAGATTTTTTGAAGTCAGTTTAATTTTTTTCGTAAAATTTAATTACTTGTAAAGCTTTAGATTAAGTTACAATTTATAACATTGTTACAGTACTTTAAATCAGTGCGCGTTTCATTATATTTTTATTTATAAAAAGATAAATTTTACCAGTTAGAACTACATCACAGGAGTCGAAAACACTGTAGATGTTGAGACACGCTATTATTATTCAACTCCCATGACGAGTCAACACTAGAACTGCAATGAAAGTGTTTCCCGCGCCTATGACGAAGTGTGGTTTTTGCTCTCTTTTCTATCGCCACGAGACCACGAGACCACGAGTCCACGAGTCGCACCTGTGACGAGATTCACGTCGCATACAGATCACATACTGCAACGTCTGTCAACACGTAGTCTTAATAATTACTATGAAAACAGAGCAACGCCTACATCTTACACAGTTGCGCATTCTCTATTGCGGAGGAAAATTAGTCGTACCGGTGTGATAGCACAGAATGCTACTTGGTTCTCACTGATCCCTACTAATAAACTTTTATCATGCGAGCAAAAGGTATGTACATAGCACTATTTCTTAATAAATATAATTTAGTCAGGTTTTTTAAGACATATTCTTAAATGAACAAACGAGAAATCGTTGAATTTTTACGACTAGCGAGGTCCATGAACATCCACATAATTACTATGCCGATGTGCTGCCCTCCTTCCTGCCCCCAATGGGCCACCGACTAGTCACAAACCTCACGTTCATCACAAACATCATGGTTTAGAATATACACAACACTCAGGTGCGTATATTTTAAAACATGATGTCACGATAACTAATTTAACTTAATTTATATAATACGATAATTAAAACCGAAAGTTGAATTCTCAATATATTTTTATAGAGAGATCCGTGAACTGTTATGTAAGCATATTATAATCACTAGGTTGAAAGGTGCATCGCTATGTTGTACGAAAATCGGGCAGCTCGTGAACATATCAATGAACACAATACTGACAGGCGCGAGGAAGTAATAGGCTCGCCTAGCGATTCGTCCGGTTCGTGAGTGTTCCGGGCGGTATTCTTGTGCCCCCATTATGGGGGACAAAATTGCATTTTCTATGGTGATACAGATGTTTTATTAGATGACGTAACTCGCTTAAAATTAGGTAACTTAACTAACTACCTATTCACTTTATGATGAGTTTTAAGATATTCACATTTTTTTGTTTAATAAAGCAAAAAGTGTAAAATGTTATGTTACCCATTATAATGGAACAAACTTTATGGGTTTTGTAGTCATGGTTGTTGTAAATGGTTGTAAAAAACTATAAAAGATTTAAATAAACCGCAATAAAATCTGCAAAACAATTTTATTGTAAAGAATATCCTAAGATGAAGTGAATCTGCATGAAGGTTCGATCCTTCACGAATAAATAATGACCATCAACATATTAACGGAAAAGAGGGCCTTACTAGATCTGCTTTGCCATCTAGATGAGGTTAGGTTCTAGGCGAGTCCACTCAAACAATGCCTGAGATGTAATAGCGCCTTGTGAATGGGCAATTGAAGTCAGGGCCAGTGGAAGTGCAAAGGTTCCGCATTACAATAATAAAGGCAAAATAACTCATTAAAAATAGGATATGTTCAGACATTGAGTGATGGTCGGCCATCGCCGCATCCTTCTCGGTGATTTTTAATGGCAACATACTTGATTCAGAATATGCCGGCCGATTCAATACACAGAAAAGAATCAGGGTCATTGCTTCATTGCAATCGAGCCGCCTTGTGCTATCCTCCTCTGGGGCCAATATCGGGGGAGACATCGGCGTCAGGACTATAACGTATTACTGTTGGGGAGAGTCCGGGAGGCGCAACAGGGGGCATGCTCTGTTGGTCCGGATATCTAATAGCGTTTAGCGTCAGTTACACTAACTTCCAAAGGATACTGTGACTAACAATCGAAAAAAGGATAATTCCGTTCTAAACGAGAATTTGGGCTTTTAATGGATTATTGGAGACTTAGGCAACAACGTTGATAATGTTAAAATATCTTATTGCATATCATATATGACTGTCGACAAATAGCATCACCTTTTTTTTTTTTTGGTGACGAAGGGGAATGCATTTACGCATGATACCTGGGAGCCCGGGTAGACCCCCAGACCTATGTTGGACTCGGCCATTGGGTAGCAATACCAACTAAACCCCTACGGGAGCCATCAGCCGCTATAAGTGGAGGGTCCCGGATCTGCAGGCAACAGGACCCCTCCAGCGACAGGCTGGCCTCGGCGAAAAGGCCAGACTTCACCTCCTCGGAGACTGTCCGGCTACTCTTAGACAGTCCCCACGACGCCGTGTCATTGGAAGTGGACCGGGTTCCCATCCCGGCCCGACACGGAACACAGGGGTAGCGCCTCTTTCGTACCCCCATTCATCGTCGGCGGGGGGAGGCCGCGTCGGCAGCCTCCTCTCTCACCCGCTCGTCGGCTTCCTTCTGGGACATGACGGTCTCGCAGAAGGAAGCCATCGCCTTGTAGGACTCGTCGCTGCCGCGCATCGTGAGGATGATGCTCGACTTTGACATGTCCCCTTCGACAACTGATATCAGATCGTGACGCAGCGCCGCCCATCTCGGGCACACCTCGAGGGTGTGCTGGGCCGAGTCCACCGCCGCGTCACAATCGTGACAACGAGTCGTCGGCTCCCTGCGGGCCGTCTTGCACAGATACTCACCGAAGCAACAATGCCCGGTGAGCACCTGCGTTAGACGGAAGGTGAGGGGTTTGCGCCTACGGCGCATCCACCGCTCGAGGACCGGGCGCAAGGCAGCCGTTAACTCTCTACCGTACGTATGCCGCGCCAGGTCCTCCCCCCACCTCTGCATTAACGCCACATGCCCTAGCCGGCGAATCCGTAGGATCTCGTCATGCGTGGGGTTCAGGCCGAGAGCCCTCCTATCCGAGACATAGGAGCAGCTCTCGGCAAGAACCTCCGCCACGAGTTCCCACGGGGGATCGCCAGCTAGGGCTGTCGCTGCAGCCCACGATACCGTACGGCACCCTCGGATCGACCTCACTGCGACGACCCTCTGCGCAGAGCGTAGATGGGCCTTATTCCTCGCAGTGAGACGATCCGCCCAAACCGGGGCACCGTACGTCGCCATACTCCGACAGACACCGGAGTACAGCTGCCTGCAGGCGGCGCTGGGTCCTCCGAGGTTCGGGAGGAGTCTGCCCAGCGCACTCGCCGCCTTCACGACCTTCGGTCCCACCATAGCGAAGTGTGGGACGAAGGTCTACCCTCCGTCAAGGATGAGCCCCAAATATTTTATGTGGGGGCTCAACCTGACCCTCTCCTCTCCGATCTGCAGAGCGGCCCCCGGCGGGGGTCCTTTGCGGCCGGTCCCGCGGAAGAGGAGGGCTTCGGTCTTGTCTAGTCTGACCCGAAGCCCTAGAGAGGTTTCTCTATGCGGCTGATCACGAGGTCAACGCCGACCTCGGCCAGCCGCGCCGCCTCCTTATAGTCTCGTCCCTGGGCACAGACGAGGGTGTCATCCGCGTAGCAGATGACACCCATCCCGTGGAGGAGACGGTCCTGCGAGGACCCAGTCGTAGCCGACGTCCCACAGGATCGGTCCAAGAACGGAACCCTTCTCGGAACGGTTCTCGAGAGCCACTCTGCGATCGGAGAGATACGCCTCCAACAGCCTCACGAGATAGGGAGGCACCCTGAAGAGTTTCAGTGCCTCCCGTATCACGCTGTGCGAGAGGCTATTGAAAGCGTTCGCGATGTCCAACGACACCGCGACCACCAACTCCCCCCTGCGTTCCGCCTCACCCGTCACCGCCCGCAGGCGCTTGAGGGCGTCGATGGTCGACCGGCGTGCTTGGAACCCGAACTGCGACTCTGAGAGTCCGGGTCCCGCGCCCTCCTCCAGATGCTGAACGAGACGGGAGGCCACAATCCGTTCTAAGGCCTTCCCAGTCTCGTTCAGCAGCACCACCGGTCGAACCGACGAAGCCGAGTCCATGGGCCGCCCTGCCTTTGGAAGTAGGCAGAGCCGACCCTCCTTCCATGCCAACGGGAACTGACCAGACCGCAGGCAGCGGCCAAACGTTTCCCAGAGGCTATCCTCGAGGTACACGAGAGATATCGCCAGCACTCTCCCGTGCACCCCGTCTGGACCCGGTGCCCTCTTCTTACTCTCAGAATCGCCTCCATTTCAGCCTCCGTGACGGGTGGCGGAACACCCTCCTCCTCGTCCGACGTCTGTCGAGCCATCCTGGGGGGCCTGAAGCCCACGGGTGTGTCGGGGAACAATTTCCCGACGATCCTCCCCAGTTGGTCCGGCTGGAGCGTCTCCGTGATGGGAGCCGACGGGGCGCGGAGCTTGTTCCGCGCCCATTTGTACGGTCGGCCCCAGGGATCCCTCTCGAGATCCCTCACGAGCTCCAGCTGGGCCTCCTCCTTGGCTCGGCACTGGCCTGCTGCAGAATCTTCACCTTCTCCACGTAGACCCTGCGCAGCCTGTCGTCCCTTTCGACGTCCTGGAGTCGTCTCCGCCTGCTCCGGGTGTACTGCCTCCTGGCCCCGTTGCAGGCGGCCCGGAGGTCGGACAATTCGGCCGTCCACCAGTAGAGCGCCCGCCGCTGGGGGGGACTCTTCGCGGGCATCATGGCCGCTCTGCACACCGCACTGAACGCGTCGCAGAGCCGACCAGCCGCCTCGTCCACTCCTAACAACGACAGCGGCGGGAGACTCCAACGGCCGACGATGGCGGCCTCCTCTGCCAGTTCCCGGTTGAGCCTAGTGAGAGTCCAACGCGGAAACCGGCTCTTCCCCCTGGACGACGACGACGTTGACGTCGGACGAACGGAGGTCGGAGACACCTCGAACCTTACATAGCGGTGGCCCGAGAGCGTCTCCACCTCCGTTTCCACCCTCCACTCCTCCACTCTGCGCGCGATGGCCGGCGTGGCGAAAGTGACGTCCAGCACGGAACCTCCCGACCATCGCACGCACGTCTGGACTGTCCCCGTATTGAGGAGGGACAGTCCGGCTGCTACCGCCCACTTCTCCACCTCCCTCCCTTTTGGGTTCGTGACCGGGTTACCCCATGCCGTGGACTTGGCATTGAGGTCCCCGGCCACGAACACCTGGGGGCTAGCTGCCCTACCAGCGGCCCCAGAACTTCGAGAAACAGTTCCTGGGCCGCCAGATTGCGGTTCGGAGAGAAGTAGACCCCTACGAACTACTCCCCGAACCGCCGCCACGTACCCGCGGCCCCTCGCTTTGACTACGAGGGGGGGGGCGGCTCCAGGCCGCACCACGATCGCCACCGAGCCGTCGGTGTCCCCAGCCCAGCTTGGACTGGAGGGCACGGCGTACGGCTCGGCCACGATCGCGACGTCTATCGCCCACTCCGCCATGGACTGCAGGAAAAGGTCCTGCGCCCTGGCGGAGTGGTTGACGTTCGCCTGAAGGACGCTGAGATGGCGTGGCATATTAGGCCATCTCTACGTCTGACCCCGAACGGTTCCCCCTCTGAGAGGAAGAGGGAACTTTCCCGCGCTGGACGGGGGGCTTGCAGGACATGCCCCCCATGACGTGGCCCGCCGGCCTGCTGGCGTACGCGCACACCGCACAATGAGCGGCGGCCGAACACCCTCCGGCCTTGTGGCCGGGTTGACCGCAGCGGTAGCACAGATTGCTGCGGCCAGTTCCTCCAGGGCACGTACTGGACACGTGCCCCATCCCCAGGTAACGCTAGCAGTGCCTGGGGCGCGCCTGCAGGAAGTGAACAGTGACGCGGCACCATCCCACTGTAACGCTCCCAGCATCAAGCAGCTTCCTGGTCGCCGGGAGTTCGATGTGGGCCGAGCCCGAGCCGGACTGCCCCGTGCGATAATTGCGCACGGAGACCTGGCCCGGGTTGCAGCCCCCCTCCTTTGCCACCGCAGTCAGAAGACACTCTGCAGTGGCAAAGGAGGGGGGTCTTAAATCAGCCTCTTTCTCGGGCCTAATTACTTCCGCCTCCTCCTTTAGCACCTCCTGCAGGCGAGCGGCGAGATTATTTGCTTTCTCGCCGCTCGTGGAGCCGGGCAGCTCTATGAGTCGCGCCCCGGTAGCCGATTGGTGAATCCGGAGCGGACCAATTCCCAACTCCTTCAGATCCACCGCCCCTTCCGCCTTCAGAAGTGCCGAAGCGTACGTCGTCCCCTTTGTCACTGCCTCCGGCCGTAACTTGACTATTACGGCCGAGGAGCGGGGGAGCGACAGCTTCATCTTCGCCACCTCCTTCTTCTTCGCCGGCGGCGCAGAAGCCGCCGGTGTGTTTATCTTCTTCACCGGCGGCGCTGTTGCCGCCGGCTTCTTCTGTGCCTTTCGCCGGACCACATCGGTCCACGAAGTTTCCGTCTCTTGAGTGGCGGCTTTCTCCATGCCCCTACCTGCTGGAGGACCAGCAGCCTTCAATGTGGAGGGACCGAAGGCCGTGCACTCCTGGCCGCTCTTCTTGCCCTTTCCTTGCCCTTCCCCTTTTGCTGCTGGGGTAGGGCAGGGAATTCCCTATCGTCGGGACACTCCCCCTCTACGACCTTAGCGACCGCCGAGACCTTCCTCGCTGCGATGGCAGCCCTGACCTCCTTCGCCAGCGGTTTGTTATCCCCTGCAAGGGGGGGGGAGCGGCAGGGAGCGGCAGGAGGGAAGCTCATCTCGAGGCCCGAATTGCGCGCATCCACGATGTTCCCAACCATCTGGGCAACCTCCTTCATTAAATCGCCCATATCAGGGGCCCCAGTCCCCTCGGGCCTCCCTGAGGTTGCCCAGCTCCCTCTGGAGGCGCGCATTATCCGCCTTGAGCCTCTTCACCTCCGAATCCTCCGTTCGTACCACCAGGGACTCCATCATTTCCCTGATGGACCCGGCCGCCCTCCTTATTTTGGAGGCCCTTCAGGTTTGTAGACCTGCCAGTGAGGTCCAGTATCAGACCCAAATTGGCCTTCACCGCCACCAACACCTCATCAGCACCGCACCGATCCACGTCCTCCAGGACCACAGGTGTCGCCGTCTGTGTAGCTCCTGCCTCCTTCTCTTTATGGAAGACCCTCTTCCGCACTCCTCCTCCCTTTCTTTCGAAACGCGCTCTCGCAGCGCCGCCCTTGCTCCCGCTAGCGTGTGGGACTTCCCTCTCTTGGCCACGTTACGTGACCTGCACCCCACAGCTCCCACCACGCTCTCCACCGACCCCAAACCGGAGTCTCCTGAACCCTCCGTAAACAGGCGCTTGCGCCCCATTTCGGCCTCCGATAAGGACGCCAGCGACGAGAGGTCTTCTAAGACTTCTAACTCCACCGAAGTTCCCCTGGAGCGAACCCCGCCCCTTCCCCGTGATGAACCCGTCCCCCCACCCCGAAACCCATCCCCCCCAGACATGTTCCCGTCACAGATGACGAAAACAGAACCAAAAAACGATAACCAAAAACAAAAACACCACACACAATTCCCGCAGTAGTTTCACCTAATTAAAATTCGATGTAAACAAACTGCGGAAATCCCACCAAACACGTCCGACACAGACACACACACAACCACACAACGCGGAACAACACAAAAACAAGAACGAAAACGAAAAAGACACCACAAGCAAGTCGCCTCTACACCCCTGCCCCGGGATCGCACGATCAGACCAGGACAAGTCTATATAGACGACTTTCTGATTTTCTTAGTACAAGAGCCGAATCACGAAAATGCAAATATCTCCGCAACCCGACGCCGCACGAAGAAAATTTTTACACCAAAAGATGCGCCTAAATCACAAATAGCATCGCCTTCACCAACGACCCGCTGCCCTTGGACCCCGACGTAGCAACTCAACAAGCAAAATTAGAAGCCAATTGTTCTGATATTAATTTATTACATAAATAACATTAGAGAGATCTGCAGATTACACCTGCCCGAAACATTTTTAAGTTAGTACTGGAGATGATAACAGCCGGTAATAACGTAAAGATGTTTATCGAGCGTCCGAAATCAGTATTCCCTTCTTATAGTTCTGTAAAAGGTCGCCACGACCGGGGAGGTAATTCTCGCTTACATGATATCGGCGTTAAGTGGGATCTTCAGTGTCCCGTTCGTGGGGCTTGTGAGCATCCGCTGGCCTATTGGATGAGAGGAGGAATTGAGGGTAACGCATCAGCATAGAAATTATGATGCGCATAGGCGTCGCTAGTTTAGCCTTGTATTTCTCATTTACCCCACCTTCTCTATAAAAAACTTCTATTACAACTTACACAAGAAGCAACTATGTTCTTAAATCTATTCAATTCACTTGAATTTCTTTTGTCTCTTCGCTACCTCAGAATATTTTAGTAGCGAAGACGGAACCCGGCGAACTAATTTTGATGGTTCACTTTCCTTTTGTAAAGGTACAAACTGGGTCATTATGATGATGGTATATCAGTGAGATTGAAGGTACACTCATCATCATCACCATCATTATGATGATAGTATATCAGTG
>JAFELO010000016.1:265744-286617 GCA_017140195.1 Eumaeus atala | reverse complement strand
ACACACACACACACACACACACACACACACACACACACACACACACACCTATAACTTTAAAACTATTGATCACATTTCAATAGTTCTTTGTTCATTTATTTACATTTGCTTTGAACTATGGCACCGTAATGTACATAAACGAATTTGCATTACAAAATCAAAATGCGGAGATGACTCATCTAATGAAAGTATGGATTTCTCTCGCCGAAGGCTGGCTGCTGACAGGTCGACAGGGCGACGAATGTTAAAAAATCCGTGGAGGGGGCGCCACCGCACAAGTGCTTCAATCTTAAAGCAGTTACACGTAGAACATGCACGGCGCCTGTCTTCGAATAATCTACAATACCGCAAGTTTTATAGTATAACGATATAAAAAAAAATCTGGCAAAATTTCTCTCAGCAATAGCCAATCCTGTAAAGTGTTGGCCCGCCACAATACAAGGCGATCCTGTTTTGCTACGAACTAATATGCTTCTGATGCCAAAATTGTCAAAGAGGCATAAGCTAAAGAAAGTGTTACGCTGTTATTTTTTATTATTTTTCTATTATTACTATTGCTAAAATACTAAGAACATCATCAAAAAATAGTTAGTCCTTTCCCCAAAAAGTTTCCATCAATTGCCATCAATAGTAGCAGGTACCCAACAAGCATCGCAATATTTAACAACAAATATGTATACATATTGTATCCGCGACATATCCTATATGGAGTACGTAATGGCAAACGATTTCAGTTATATCAAATCAATATAGGGTTGAAACAAGGCTGTATTTTCTCCGGTAATTTATAAAGGATAATAGGCGCCTGCGATGAAAGAAGTTCACTATTATTGCGCCGTTCATCATAGTAAGTACCCAGCCATTAAGCAGGAAATCTTTTTCAGAACCCCGAAATGTAATTTACTTCACGAAATATGCTATATTTGTACTTATTATAAAACAAAGTCCACAAAAGCAGTATGTCTGTACGTGAACGATTTTTTCAAGATCAACTACACGGATTTTCATGCTGTTTTCACCCTTGCATAGATTCCAGAGAATTTTTTTAGTGTATTATCCCTTAAATCAAGGGTGAAGACGTGGTGGATCGCAAATTAATGGCAACATTTTGAAGTTATACTCATTTTGGCGTTAGGGAACTAGCGCCAAAATGAGAGCTAGGGGATGAGAGTAAATTTTTACGATCCACGCGCAATGTCACTATAAAGCGGCACCTTGAAGTTAGCTATAGTCAACGTTAGAGTTTCTCAAAAAATTACTTATGCGTTATAATAAAACTTTCAATATACTTATTACCTTTTTTCTATTGTTAGCTTTTTTCTATGACATTTTAAAAAATATTTATCTTGTTATGTCTAAAAAGTATAACTTCTAACGTGCGTACATAATCTCACAAACATTTTTTTTTATTTCCTGATTTTAAATTCATTTACAGAGCTTACGCTAATGTCACTATGATGCAGTCGTAAACATAATTATGCTGTCTCATTTCGTATAGTTCGTGAGTAACCTGTGGTCCATGAGGGGATGAGATGAAGTCGGACAACGCATGTTCATAATATGCGGATGTAAGCGAACGTCACAAAATAACTCCTCCTCCTATGCTTTGAAAAAAAAAAACTCGATGATCATCTCAAATAAATCTATTCTAATGTTGCCTCTCTCAAAAAACTTCCCACCAATGTTACCAAAAAAAATTACATACTTGTAATAAATATCATATTTCCTCGGAAAAAAACTAACGCTTGTAGCGTTAGTATAGAATTTTAGATTATAAGAAGATGTGATTTTTTTCCTTATTTACCACCCCGAATTTGTAGGTAGATAAATATATAGTATTAGCAACTCCACGTCAATGTTATTTCAGTGAGCCTCACAACTGGAATTCGTCTAACAAAATGACGGAACTTTTTATCCTAATCGAATGGGGCTACTGATGTACTCGTAGCTCGGTCTCTTTTCTCCGCAAACTGACGGCTGTTCTGTTGGATATTTTTTCTGTATGAAATTAAATAAAACTGTTATTCTACAAAAGTATAAAGCTTACTTCAAATAAACGCAGTGGTAAAAATGACCTTTTCATCTTAGTCGGATGACTGTTTGCATTCGTAGCTCGCTCTACTTTATCCGCAAACCGACGGCTGTTATTTTGAATATCCTCTCTGTATGAAATTGAATAATACCGCTTTTCTATAAAAATATAAAGCTTACTTCAAATAAACACAGTGTATCCGCATGTGACTATTTAATTAAACTGTATAGTGTAATCAATGTAACTGTGAATTAATAAATACTATGTTAGGCATCTGTGTGACAGATGACACTATCTCGTGTCACTAGTAATAACAGTCCGGAATAAGGAAGTTGGTGGTGTTACACTCCCGTGCCTAGGTGAGCAAGATACTTCAGCGCCTGATTTCCGATCCGGTCTTGTTGGACTACTGTTCCTGCGTAATAGAGAGTGTAGTAGTGTCTGCGCACGTACTTGTGCACTAAAAATATGCCTTGTGTAGAGTATTTTATGTGGCGGCGTCAGTCGAAAATCTGCTGTGGACTACAATAGTTGTTTCTGCTGGAGGGTAGATACCTAGGGCATACACCATACATTACCAATTAGCTATTAGGTTTTCGAATCTTTCAAAACTTTCTTAGAATATTCGTATGATTTATATATTATATTTATGTGTAGATAATTACTCTATAAACCACGAGTAGTTTTACCCACATATTATAACTACTAATTTTTTTTGTGTGACGCGGGTAAACGCATTGACGTGCCAACACCGGACCTGAGTCCCCTCTGGACTCTTCCAACGGTGTGTGGGGCTCGCGGCATATTACTTAGCCGAATGCCCACTAAATCTATCAGTACCACCGTTGGTGATACGCCCCGGAATTACAAATTATAAAGCCTCGTCGACGGCTAGTTGCTCTCCTTAAGGGCAGTGATTCACATCCACAGAACAGTTGCTTCGCACCTAAGGACAACGCCTCCAACTTTGGCACAATGCAACGAGGAAAATTGCCACGTGTGCAACAGCAACTCCTCTTCTTGCTGTTTTGTCCCCTATTTATATTTTATATGAGAGGGGGTAGCGCCTCTTCCTCCTGATCTTTAGTCTCCGCTTCTTAAAAGGCGGGTACAAAGAGTAGCCCCCTCGGTTCCATTAGCTTTGCATGAATAGGCTCGGTTCACCCCAGGTACTACACACCATTACAGGCCCACCGCCACGACAACGCTTGAACCGTGGTGGGCAGCCACTAAAAACCTTCTTTTTTGTTGACGCGGGGAAACGCATTTACGCATATTACGGCATATGATAGTGCCGAATACCCACAAAAACCACCGCGAGTACCATCAGTGCTGCCCTTGATGAGGTGCCCCGGAACAACATCATCAGGGCACCTCGACGGCTAGTCAGCCACCTAAACAACCAACTCCACCTCCACAGATGGGGTCGCTCAGCACTATAGGACGATTCCACCGATTTTGGGATAGTGAAATGGGGTGAGGTTACCATCGTCGTCCCTTGCCCCGTGCGCAAAAGCGCAACCTCATGTTGCTCTTAGGTTCCGTCTTCTTATAAGAGGGGTACCGAGAACGATTCCTCCTCCTGATCTTTAAACCCTCTCTTTTTATAGGAGGGGTGCAAAGATCCCCCTCGGTTAAATTGCCTTCGCCTGGGTTCACCCCAGGCTACGAAGCCCCACCGCCACGACAAGGCTTGAACCACGGACCCACTAAAAACCTACGACGATCATAATTAATCATATAATTTAATACTACGTCTTTGAAAAGGATGACATTTCTAACTTTTATCAATTTCTTCACAAAGTAAGTACTCAAGAGTAAACGCTCTAACATGAATGAGCTGGCGCAGGGAAGTGACACATAGTTTTTGCGATATCGCTTTTGAGATAGAATCTCGGCGGCGCTATTCACCAGAAATAGTAGTTTAAGGAGTTCAGCAATGGGTTTCGTTGTACGAGTAGAATTTTCCACAGTATAAGCCACGACGCTTGAAAGCTTCACTATTTTTGCTTTTTTTTAATAAACAGGCAATCTATTTTGCGCAATTATGGTTATTACCTGAGTGTATATACTTTGTATAAATATATGTGTAAGAGATAGTTTAAAGAGTAAAAGTAACAGTCAAATTTGTTTGGTGGCTACTGATGCTCATAGACGTCTGTTCCATACTATATATTTTATACAGATGTGGTACCTTTCTTTATTTGCAAGAAAGTGTTGTACAATAGGAAGTAAATAGTTTCAGTACACAATCCGCCAGTTAGATGGCACGTAAAAGTTAGAGTGTTACCAATTACCATACAAATAATTTTAATTCAAAATAGAGCGTAATGAATGACTACTGATTAACAAGTATCTACAACCTCACAAGGCTTAACACAAATTGTAGTCAAATCTGAGCGATAAATATAAAGGAATAATTCTAGGAGGAATAATTCTAGGATAAGAGCTTATGAAGTATATTTAGTCATGTAAGTTCTTTGTGCAATGTCAACTTATAATAGTTAAAAATGAGCAAAATGTACCAATCCATTAAAATGAAAGAACAACCACAATATATTAAAATTTACATCTACAAAAAAGTCATAAATATTTGTCTAATAAATATTCATTTATCATCTAATAAAACTGTAAAGATTTTATTTTTAAATGCCAATACATTTAATTGTTTAATGTCATCTGGCGTGTGATTGTAAATTTTCAATATTTTTTCCAGAAATGTGTAATCTTTGAGAAGGCATTTTATATTCATTTCTCATCTTTGCTCTAGATTTCTAATTTAAATGTTCTTTTCGCTTATCAAACAGGTTTAAATTTTTTTAAACAAATATTTAAGTTTCATAAATATAGAGAATAGGTAAAGGAAAAATGTTATCTAGCCTAAAGAAGGGTTTACAACTGTCTCTTACACTTAAATGATTTATAGCTGGAATACATTTTTTTTGGGCTATGAAGGCTCTGTAGATGTTAACAGAGTTTCCTAAAATAACAATACCATATTGTAGGCGTGATAAAACATAGCCTCGATATGCCGATTTAACTATATTTCTGTTCGTGATAAGTGCTAATTTACGCAATACCTACACAAACCTATCTACATTCGTATGTTCGTCGACCTAGGTTTTCCATTCACATTGGTTACCAATAATAATACCTAGATATTTTGCCTCATCAACATTATCTAATTTCTTGCTGTCAAAAGAAACATATATGTTATGACTACAGCGATTGGCACTACACTGCATTATTTTTGACTTATTTATGTTCAATTTTAAATTATTTTTACTAACTTTAAATAATTTCTCATTGTATGTCTGTTTTTAAATTTGACTTAATTACTACAGTAACATCGTTGACAAATATAATACAGTCGTGGGTAGCTTATGGTAAATCGCTTATAACTGTTAGAAATAAAAGAGGTCCAAGTACGAGCCTTGAGACACGCCACAGGCGTTTTGCCGCTAAATTTCTACCTGGACCGAGAGCTTTTTATGTCCATTCATATATATCAACTCTGTACATTGTCTGTCAGTTTTGTAGCTAGCCAACCATTTATATGGATTCCCTCTGATTTACAATAGTTCCAATTTGTTTAGTAATGTGCGGTGACAGACCAAAAAAACACTACACTCATATCTGAAAAAAATGGATGCGACCGATTTATTTGAATTAAGCGTTTTGCTAATCAATGTCATGAAATGAAAGCAAGCTAAAGTGGTACTGCATTGTTTCCTAAAGCCCATTTGGTTTGAATTTAATAATTTAAACTTCGTCAAATAGTTACAAATTTTATCGAACATAATATTTTCAATAAGTTTAGAGAGAACGGGACTAGTGTAATTGGTCTGTAATTTTCTATCATAGTCAAAAGACTATTAAGTATTAGAGTTTTGTGGGAGTTATTGCCTCATCAAATGATAGATGTATAATGTGTCCTAAAGGAACTGAAAGTTTTTTGACGCGTAGTTCTATAGTATTTGTATTACTTTCATCGTAACCTACGGATTTTGTGTTTTTTAATAACTTCAAAAACATAACAGGGTATGTTTTTAAAGTTACTGGACTGAGAAATAGATTTTTATTTACCTGAGGGCATATTTCTTTTTCACTAGTATGAATAGCAGTTTGATTAGCACTATTACCTAATGTAATAAAATGGGATTTAAATGAATTTTCCAATGCTAAAGGGACGGTCAATGAGTAGATTTTTTTATGGCTTTTATAATGTTGTTATGTGCATCAATATGGTGATCGTGCTTATTTAAATTAGAGTTCATAACATTCCACGCTGCTTTACAACAATTTTTTGATTGTCTAATATAGATAGTGTTTATTTGTGTCTGACAGGTGGTAAAACATTTGTTTAGAATCCTAGAGTATTTGGTATAATTCACTTTATTAACAATTTTTTGTGTGTGTATGCCACTTTATATTTAAGGTAAAGTATTATTTTTCTTATACAACTTTTTTATCCCTTTAGTAAACCATCTGTTGCATATTCTCTTGTTTGCACGTTAAATTTGTATTAACGGAAAATACAAATTACTGGAAAGAGTCAAGTATTCAATAAGATTATTGTAAGCTATATTCGTATTCTTTGCACTGGAAACATTGTCAAAATATTTATTTTCGTATATTTTCTCGCGAGTATTCAAAATGTAAATCAATCGTATTTATAGCGTTAGTAACGTTAAGATGTCCAAAGTCAAGTAATTTATTTACGAATAAACGGGTACCTCCACGTTCTTGGTTTGTTCGACAAAATGAGGCGGTGATGGAATAGTCAGGGAATCATGTTAACCTCCGAACCTAGTTTTACAAAGGGCTCTGTTAGATATATTATATCTATGGTTTCATTGTTTTGGGATAGCTCGTCCAGTGCGTATTGTAAGTTGTAGGATTGTTGTTGAAAATAGGCCTGCAATGTTTTGGCCATATTGGAGAAGACAGAAAGTTTTAGACTCGAAAAATTCTTGGACCCGAATTATGAATTTTCTATTTAAAGTTTTAAAATATTGTAGTATGGTGTCTTTTTTTCCAAAATTTATTCTCAAGGTGCTCTGTTGCTGGAACACTTGTCTTGCCAACAACAAATTATTCTAAGATAAGTAATTTTTTGAATAATTTATGAAATCTATTTCTATATTAAATTTCAAACATAAATATGTCAATGTATTGGAACAATTGTAATTATTGTTCAGAGATATCGCGATCACAAATACACAATTTTCCTTAAATTTGTATAAGAAGTGGCATATGTCTGTATATACTTTATGTGGGATTTTGTCATTAGACCCCACTCCTATGAATAACACATCCTCTTTTGTGTATATATCATACTGTATAAAAGTGGAGTTAAGTATTTCGTTAAACTGCTAATAGTGCCAATGTCATTCCATTTGTTTTTTCTAGATTGATATAACTTGACTGCTATTCCACGTATGATTTCATCTCCCAGCAATGTTATTTTGCGTTTTTTCTTAGTTGAGATAGTTTGTCCTTCTTTTCGTCAATAATTTTATTTATGATTAAGCATTTGTCCATTGTTGGGCTATTCATAAATAAGATTTTTTTAAGTTTAATTTTAAATTTTTGACAATAACTTTTGTTCTAAGTAAACAATTTTTAGATCTTTTTTTTCAACGTTCTGGCTATTTTATTTAAGAGTCCTGAAAGTGGCTGAGTTTGCTGTTATAATTTCGAGAGATTTTTTTAACATCGATTGATCTGATTTCATTATGCCTTTTTAGATATTTAACTGCTTGCTGCATGAGTTGAGTTCCTGTTGCAGTGAATTATTTTCTAATATTTTGTTTAAAGATATAATAAAACACTTTGGATCTAGCAGTTTTGTTATCACACCTAAAGGTAGTGAGTAAAACAAGAACTTATGAAGTTCTTGCTTTACTCAACAAAACTATTAGATACAAAGTTTTCATATCAATTTCCGTAAACGAAAGCGCTTTACTTAATAGTATTGGATGTGAAATAGTCAGCGGTATCAGTCGTGTGGCGTTAGCGTCCGCGGGCCGCTCCGACGGAATCACCTAACCTTTTTATCTTGACCTACCACAATTTGCTGACGACGATCACGCCTGCGATACATATCTTGATACTAGCGACAGGGCGAGAATAAATTTAAAGCGACAATGGTCGTGTGTACTAGACGGTAAGTTATTAGAGATATCCCTAAATATTTACAGTGTAAAGGGGCGTATGCGAATGACGAAGGCCCCGATGTGTCTGTATCTGTTCTTATATATATGAATGTTATATAGAGGCTCTGAAACTACTGGACTGATAAAAAAAAAATGCCATTAGAATCATACATTGTCTCTGACGAGCATAGGGCTCCATAAAATTTTCTAAAATGATAGAGATCAGTATGAAAATTTCAATTTCGACAGGTTTAAAATAAGTATCAAAATGAATTCTTAAGTCGCTGCAGAAATGATTGAGTGCACTGTCCTGATAGACTTTGTTCTGGCATAAATTTAATTATTTGTCTTTGTAACGCGTAATGTTTACGTGGCCGAAATAAAAATTTATAATAATTGTTTTTTTTTTTTTTGTAAATCAATGAATTTCTACCACATTTTGTAAAGTATCCATCCGAAGTCGGAACGGACTGCTAGTCTCTATATATTCTAAAAGCTATAAAATGATGTTCATTCATAGGTACTATCGGAGGATGAAAACAAAATGGATTTTTAATGTTCATTCTGGACATAACCGCTATTCCACAATCATCGCATTTTTTTTAATAAAAAAAAAATTAAATTAAAAAGAAGTTATATTATATTTATCTAACATACTTATATACATTTTGATTAGACAATAATGATGATAGTTTGTAAATGATTGCCATTAATATTAACACTGATTCGTTGGCCCCAGTTGTATATATAATTAAATAAATTACTTACTGCACAGCACAGCAGAGAAGACGTAGAAGTCATGAATGTATAGCAGGGAGCGCATTGAAATTAGTCCCTCCTATTGCAGGACATGACTGATTGTTAGGCGCTCGCCACATTGCATGGTTCCAATATTGGCAGGGATCGTCTGGATATAATAATAAAAGCTCCACCTCTTGCCGAGATAAGTTAGTTGTCATCCCATTCCCTTGAGCCAGTTGTGTGGTTTCAGTGGTTCAGCCACTGGGAAGTTCGGAATATCTACACGGTTTGACAACCCAAAGATCCCTCTAACCCGAAGCCAATTTTAAAGCCTATATTCCAGGAGGGTGGCGGAGGAGCCGCATTAATGAAGACTTTGTTACGAGTTCAAATGGAATGGTTCTTTTGAGAACAGTTTATGTGTAAAAGCAAAGTTTCTTTTTATTTTTAAAATTATTAATCGTGAAGGCAAATTTAAAGAGTTATCATTGCTGCATGGCAACTGAATCACGACAGTGCTATGAGGAAATTATTGATTTTTCTGTTTACAAGAATCTGTGTCAAGGCAATGAGTTGTACGTAGATACGTACAAGGCAACAAATGTACACAACGCAACAAAAAAAGAACAAAAAAAACCACAAAAAAACAAAAAACTGTTCATGAGAATTGAGGGAGGAATAAAACATTCAGTTCCTTCAGTCAGCTATAGATTCAACCTACAATACATAGATGAAGGAATCCTATGGAACAATGAGACGTATAGAGGCAACAAAAAAGTCTGTCTATTCCAGCCAAATCATCCTTCCTGTGCAAGAATGGCAGTGGTCCTGATTAGTCATCTAGGTACTACTCGAGATGGGCCTCTTTCAATGTACGCCGTCGCACCGCATTTTGTCTATTCTAACAATATAAATGTAACGACTTTGTTTGTTTGTTTAAATGCGCTAATTTCTGGAACTATTGCCGATTATCGAAGAAGACTATAGGATGTATACCATGACGCTACGACTAGTAGCGCCGGTGTTGCGCAGGTAAAACAGTGTTGTATAAAATGTCAGTTGAACATAAATCTAATCTCGTAGATCAAGCGCCTAACGAAATGAAACTCCCCAATGGTTACAATTAAACCCAATTCATTAAGACTAGTGTCGTTTAACGCAAACGGCAGCAGATCGAACATCCATGAGTTGTGGGACTTCCTCCCGAGACGTAGTAGACATCCTTCTAGTGCAGAAAACGTTCCTAAAATGTAGCCACTCAAATCCACGTATTTGCAACTATAATAGTGTTCGAAACGACAGGACCCGAACTAGTTTGAGGGTTACAACCATCTATTACAAGAGGTTCCCCCATTGTATCCCACTAGAACCGCCCCCTCTATAAAATCTAGAAGTATCCCTACGTAAACTATGCATGACGGGCCATGAGCCCATCTCCATAGTCTCTACATATCAGTCAGGTTCAAAACCGCTTCTAGTTAGCGGCCTGGACGCTATTTTCGAACATTTAAACAACGATCCAATAATCTTAGCTGGGGACCTCAACTCCTAACACGTGACCTGGGGCAATAGATAGAACATCAGTCGCGGGACTGTAAAGCTCCGTATATCCCAACCCATTCTAACCTGAACGATAATGAAATGAAATATATACGTTCACTGAGTACAATAGATATAGTAATGGTTAAAAACGTTTCACTCGCTATCAAGACGGCTGAAACGTTATACGAGCTAAACTCGGACCACAGACCCGTACTAATAGAAATAGGAGAAAATAGATCCAATAGAAACATAAAATTAAAGAAAAGGATCATCGAATATAAATTTCTGAAAGATAATTTAGCTAATTTCCAATCGAGCAAATTCGATAGTATCCCAGACGAGATAGAATCTTCCCAGGCTACTGTCGCGGCCTCATCCATAGTTACCACCCTACTGGTGAGTAAATGAAAGAATCGTCAAGAGAGATTTCCACCGTAACAGCGGACCGTTGAGCTCTCACTGACGATATCAGTGACCTAATCCTTCGAAAAAATGCGGCTAAACGCCTGCACGATCGCAACGGAGGTGAGGAGGTGAGTATGCAGGCAAACCCTAAGAAAACTCGAAAGAGAAGTTAAAAATTCTATACCAAACTTCATTAACAGGAGATGGGATCACTTCGTCAGCGAACAATCTCCGTCACATACGGCCTACTTTATTCTGATACGGGACTCAACGCGGGACCTTAAGAGAATTACTACATCCTAAATATTGGTTATTATGAATATCATTATATTATACATATAAATCATATATAAGTATAGTGCTTGTCTAGTGGTAAGCGTGTTCAGCCGAAAATCTTGAGGTCCCACATTCGAGTCCCAGGTCAGAACAAAATGTGACATTAGGATTTTTCATAATGTATATTATATACGAATTAACTTTATACCAGGTTGCTGGTGTTTTAAAATAATCCAGGATAAACAATGCAAAATTGTTATATGATCATGGCAACAACATATTTTTTTTAATGTGATTAAGTGCAACTTTTTTATGTTATAGCAGGACAAACCAGCAGTGGGAGTATATTGATAACTACCTACAATAAAAGTCTGTTTAAAATTTATTCAAATGTGAATGTGGAGGAGAAAAGGCAGGTATGTAAAGATCGTGATATGTGGCACTCCGTTCTCTCTGCGTACTCCATTTAGAAGCCGACGTGAAGGTGTTGATTGATGACGAAACGACTGGACTCATTTCAATGAATTTTCTGTCGGTAACGTGTTCCGTTCGTGTAATATTTTAACCTACCTACCTTCAGTGATATGTCATGCATATACATTAGTGGATAATGCACGTGAACGCTAGATAAGAAAGGAGGCAGAAAGGACAGCAGAAATTCCACCTACATAATACTCGAATATCTCCTGGGCTCCAGGGCTAGATGTATGCATCCTTATGCCATAGGAAACAAATATTTGAAGTATGTGTATATAATGTAATGTGCTAAGACTATTATATTATGTGTATGTGTAGATAGAAGCAATCGCGGTGACTTAGAAAATCAATATTTCCGTATATTCAATTTCTCCAATCTCTAGTTCATATTCAAATTAGGGAACTAACATGCTGTAGCGCTTTATAATTCACACTTTCCATATTCTAGGCACCTATTATCGAGTATATTCGCCTGCGATATTAAATTCTAACCTCCGCATGCCGCTGTCTATCGGTAATGTTCAATGCAGTTAGCACCCTACTTTGCGCATCAAAATATTTTTGAATGTGTTTTATGTTAAATGTTAAGTTCACTTATTTTTGTAGACACTGTACGTTTAATAGTAAGCGGACGAAACAATGGCTTTGTTAAGAGCGGTAGATATAGTTTCAGAATATAATGTTATATTCGTGTTAGAATAACAATACATTACATTTCTCGGAGTAGATTTTGTGTTGCATTTTTTATTGTATTATAAGGGTCATATGAGAAGTTGGAGCATTCTGTGACCGACCGAAGACTATACATACACCCGCATAATTGTTATACAGTCATGTTTCCGCCCTTTCCTACTCCACCCTAATGGGGCTTCGGAAACTCATAAACTATATAAAACGCGACATTATAGGTCTGACTTTGCGATACTAGCATGTCGTCCCATGTCTTTTCCCCCGAGACCTCCCCGGTCGTGTGAGTGAATTTAAAAATACACGTATACTTTCTTCAAATTAATCTGTACTAGTAATATAAAGCCGAAAAGTTTACTTGAACGCGATAATCTCAAGAACTGCAGGCCCGATTAATTTTTTTTATGTTAAATAGTTTATTAATAGAGGTATGCCCATAGGCCATATACCATGACACTACGACTAATAGGACCGGAGTTATGCGGGCGAAACCGCGGAGTGATCCTAACACAATATATATACTCTTCTCAACTCTTCCCTTCAAAATTGTATGTCAAGTCTAAAGTGCAGTATACCACTTGAAAACGTAACTGGACTGCGTCTACATTACGTTGTTCAAGTCGGACCCACCGCGCACCTGGTAAAAGGCTACAAGCTTAAAGATGGAATCACAATTAGTGTGACATTGCTATGGCGACCGTGACATCGGCTCCTGGTCGTATTTTGGGGATTTGAGTTTAATGGAAATATAAAACGATGGAGTTGGTCGATCCATGAGATATCGTCTCATACTACATTTAATTCACGAATATGTGTACGTAACGTGTAAAATTAATGTGAGGCCCAAAACATCCGGTAAATGAATTTGACAAGACACTGTAGAGCAAAAGTAAGGATGACTCTTTGTCGCCAAACGCAGAGTATCTTACCTTACCTATCATCATGATTGAAACTCGGCTACCAGAACAATACTATAATTATAGAAGTTTAACAGTTTGATGACGATGATGCAAGTTAGATAAGCGAGACTAAATGCACAAGCCTGTCCAACTTACCTAATTCACAGTCACTCGTGCGATGCCGATTCCAACACAAAGTTTACTAAATCTTTGTTACACACCAAGTGAGCGTAGGTTTGACTCATCAGATGCTAGTAAACTACACCTTATATATACAATTCTTGTGTCACAATGTTAGTTACCTTACTCCTTCGAAACGCCTTTACTGATTTCTATCAAATTTCATGTGCATATTCAGTAGGTAAGTGAATCGGCTACTATCCATTTTTCATACCCCTAATTGATAAGGGTTGTTCACCCTTTACATTTCTTTTGTTTACACGTTTCAATGACGACAAATTCAATCTATGACAGAAAAACGTCTGTCAAGACGGCTACTATTCTATAACCTTGTCATTGTGCTGTCTACTTGTTTATATTGCAGACAAAGAATTCGTCAAAAATTTCTGAATTATAATATTTCAATTATCAAGTATATTTATGTGTTCTAGAACAAGATCTTCAGTTAAATACGAGTATATCTCTCATCAACGATGAAACTTGATGATGAGTTTTTTTTACAGTATAGGGAGAACGAACAATGGAAGATTTTTGACTACCGATGGCTATAGACGTCCGCGTTATTGGCTTTGTCCTCCTATAATCCTCCTAATGAGCCTCCGGCCACTAAAAAGTGCACGAGACCCGAGAGCATATTACATTGCATTATGTAAGTTGAGCAAATCCTAACTGGCACGCCAACAAAAAAATACAAGGTTAACAGTGATTTTGATATTGGGCTACGATGAACGGGACGGCTCTAACGGGGACAGGTATGATGTTACTTGTTTCGAGTTTCCGGGAGCAAATTGAGAGGGAGAAGGGATGGAGGGTAACATTCTCAACCATACAGCTGTTTCAGACCATCGGTAGTAGTAGTCATTAATAGATTTCGAGTGTTCTTTTTTGATATTTTATAAAAGTAACGGCAAAAATAATCGTTATTTATTAAACTCGAAGAGGCATGTAAGATCTTGTTAGGGAAGCAGTCCCTCTGATTATTCAAAGGGTTCACAAACATGATCAAAGTAAAAACGTTGTAATTAAAGCAGCCAAGTTCTCGGAAGTGTCTCGAGACTGTCTTCAGATTCAATGTAAAATGTGTGTCTTTAGAAATCGAGGGATTACAGAAGCAGGGTCGCAGTTCTATTTGCTGTTACTACGGCTTGTCATTTTAATATTAACAAGTAAACGAATGTACATTTGAACACAACGGTTGATTGGCTCATTAGATAATTACAGATCATTTGTGCACGTTATATTACGGGTTCGGATCCCGTTCAGATTGTGTTAGGCCCATGGGTAGAAAAACACTCCCCGTTCCATCCCACCCGGATGGAACGGGAAGTGTAGAAATAAAGCCATGTGAGCAAACTGTGTGAGTTACGTACTGCAAGTCTATCACACTGAGCCTCGGACGAAATCTTCTTATAATTATGAATCAACTTCACGTAAAGGCAACTTCGTAGAATGATAGAATAGAAGTAGTTACGAAATTATGATCCCAACTGCGTGAATTACTTCATTCCACTCTAGCATGTTAATCCTTTGTGCTTTTTCGATAACTTTGGATCCATGTTAAATCACAACGATCAAGATGCAATCACACAAAGAAACAAAAAGCAAAGCCTTCTCCATAGGTCGCTAAGGAATCTTAAATTGGTAAAATCCCACTAATACTGTCAGTGCCCACGTCTGAATAAACGCCATTTGTCATGGCCGGTAGGACCGGGAGGTCTTACGGAGACGTTAGCTCTATGGATAGGACGCTCACATTGAATACTTTTGACTTCAAGCCATATGGCGTTTTTAATAATTAACTATAATATAACAAAATACATATGACGCCATTTTCAGAAATTGTATTTATTGTGGTATGTACTTCAAAAAATGCTCCATAACTACCTTACATTATGAAGATATAAAAAAATTACTTAATCAAAAGAACGTAAGTCTGTTTCATTTAAACAAATTTGTCGAGTGGAAGATCGTTACTTCCAATAAAACTCTTCGACTTTGTAACATTCCGAGTGCGTACCAAAGCCCTACGTCACAACGTCACAGTAATTGGAGCGGTTTGACAACTACCCGCGCCCATAGACATCCGCATTATAGTCATGCATATGCATTAGCCTCCCTTCCTCCTCCCTTCCAATGGACCAAATACGACAAATTTAAATGTAATAAATTTATTTGTTAAGACAAAGGCAATGTTAATTTATTTAAATATTTATATCCTTTTCTTGTTACAGGACAAAACAACATACTATCAGAATGGATAAATAAATTAAAAATATTTAAAGATCTTTCTGATCTTTGATTTGTGTAGTTACTGTAAAGAAATAATATTTCGCAAATCTAAAAACTCAGGGCTCTTGCGACTCTTATGACTGTTGCTGTAAATGGAATGAGTAAGCGAGTGAATGAACGATGCACCACTTAAACTCACATCTTTTGGGTATACTCTTCAGGCGAATAACTGTATCTTTTCATGTAGTAGGCACTAATTATAAAAACATAATATTTTGATTCTATACAGGCTGACTGGCGAGACATATTTATCACCCATGGTTATAAAACATTGTATTTGATATAGTTGAAAAGAAAATACCTAAATCGCATATTATGGTCACTGTAGCGGTGACAAGGTGTTGAGTTAGTACGTAGTAGTCGATTACGCGTCTGTCCTCTTGTTAATGTGCCAAACGTCGCTGTTATTATTCTATTAATTTTAGAACAGGTAGTGCCATGCTGCAAAGGAGGATGTAGTGTCGTGCACTTTGCAGGACACTACACCCTCCAATGCAACGGAATTGGGCCGGCACGAACGGGGGGTACTTCTCACTCACATAATACCGCCGTAAAGTGACATCTTTATTGTCGTGTTTGTGTGGTTTATGAGTAGCAGGTGGCCCATTGGAGGTGAGGAAGGATGATAACGCATCAGCATAATAATTATGTAGATGTTCCTTGGCGTTGGCACTCGTAAAAAGGCTCCGATTTCTCGCCCCCCCCCCCCCCACGAATGCATTACGATGCACCATGAACATAGTCTCCCAAGTTATCAATTACGGTGCATAGTACGTCAAAACACAAAATTATAAATAAATATTATATGGTAACTGACGAACTAAACACCAACTGCCGATAGAAAATTACAGGTGTTAACCGCCGGATCCAATCTGAAGTGTCTTGGCAAGTGCTACCTATCTGTTAACTTTTGTATCTATGTAGATGTATATATATAGATTTTTGTACAACTCCGTGCCAACATTTTCGACGTTGTTAAAATTTATACTATCTAAATGTTAAGAAAAAACATTAAATAAACAAAAGCAAATGAGGTTTAGCGTCTATAAATCTGCATAAATTATTAACAAAATGTGATTGTAAAATTTTAAACAGATGAACGTCGGAGTTTGGAGCAGTTTTTTTAGCTTTTTTTATAGTAAGGAGGAAACTACCAGTCCGAACCTCCTGATGGCTACCAATGTTAAATACACATCCCCATAAACTTACTTCTTCCACCTTTGCTATTAATTTGCCACTGGACCTTACACACTACATGAAACGCTATTCTCACTTTGCGGCGGCATCGTGAGAGCAAAAGACATATTATTTTCTGACAGAACATAATTACAACTTATTAATTACTTCAAATGTTAAGATGGGACTAAAATTAATTATTGCTATAATGGTGCAGGTTAGATACATTGATTAATGTGACGCTAGCATTTCTCTTTTTGAAGCCTGAGTTATCAATCATTTTATTAACATATTCTAATGTACTTTTATTGACATGTGGTCACTAGGAGATGAAATCTCGATCTTAATTACAAAAAGAAATCATTCCATTTACAGTCGGACTGTGTATTGAAGTAACACTTAAATTAAAAAATAAATGACATAGTCCATTGGCCGACTATATCATTTAGTATATGGGATGTAATTGGTCACAACTGGTTAGTAGGTTTGACTAATTGATCAGCTTCACTGACTCCGCGATAAGCTGCTTAAAATTTCTTGGCTTCAGCTGTTGTTTTGGCGGGCCATTGGAGCCATATAGAGTCCACGCATAGTTGGCCTAATTGGTTAGCATTTCTGTATGTGATTTCAAGTGTGGGCTGCTCCTTCAGTGAACCATCTAAGGAAACTACACATCCGGTATAGTACACGCAATTGGTCACAAATTGTTCATAATTATTCAGTAGGTTTGGCTAACTGGTCAGCTTTACTGTACTACGCTCTACTCTGTACGCGATATAAAATTTCATTGTATTTTCTGTTCCTCTGGCGGACCATCGAAGTTCTCACTCAAGACTTTACTAATAATCCTTTTAATTAGTTACAAATTGGTCATAATTGGTTATTATGTTTTATTTGAATAGTTATAATTGGTGAGTACATTTGATCGAATGGTCAGATTTAATAGAAAAGAACAATCTATTGAAAATTCAAGGTCATTGTTGTTCCTTTTACGGATTAATGAAACTATTTTGAGTTATTTCACCGTCCATTGGCGAAAATCGCATGAAAATCCATTTAGTAAGTTTTGGGTTCTTTGCTATCGATCACATACAAACATACAGTTTTGGGGACTTTGTTTTATAATCTATATGATTGTAATGTATTATTGCTATAACGCCATCTGAACATGAATGGGAGCATATTAGATCATTACGTATGAAAATGGCGTCTATCGTACTGGCCACTTTAATCACGAATTTCTCGCCTTGGTGAGGAATTCTAAATTCAAATTTGTACTGGTGTTTCCTCATGTATTTGTGCTACAATGATTGTCTTTCGTCTGTTTTTTTTTCTTTTGTTTTTTTTTTCTGTTTGCGTTACCCATTTTACAAAATGGAAAAATAAAATATCGCATTATTTACGAGTACATTTCCGCCGTGGTACTAGTGCTATGGAAACGACTCTATGGATGAATGATGTGTATGGTGGTCATGTTGCAAAATAAAACACAGTTCGTTTTTGATTCTAACGTCTTCGTTGTGGAAATTTCGACTTGCAGACGGCCTGAGACCCAAGTTTATAACAAAGAGTTGAAGGCTATTTTTGAAGCGGGTCCATCAAAACCACGTCCGTGTTAGCTGCAGGCTGCGATCTTAGTGATAAAACTATTTTATTTCACTTGAAGCAGATTGCTAGGATTAAAAAGTTTAAAGGGTGGGTACCTCACGAATTGACTGCGGTAAAGTTAAAGTTAAGTTAAGGAAGCCTACATAGAAACATACATAAACACAAACTCTCGAAAAACATTACCCTTTACCTGACGTATTCAGGTCATTAAAAAAGTGAAATAGTATATTCAACATTGAATCTGAACCTCTCGGCCCGCAAGTTCACGTCATCGCACGGTAACGTTTAAAATCATTTGCATTTAAGTTATATAGGTGTACAATTAAATGTAACCCAAATATTTTGACTAACCGTTTCGCTTGTTCGACTTAATTCGTTGTAGCACAAGAAACCGGCATAACAAAGCGACAACACTAACTTTGAATTGCTGCATTTCATTATAATACGCTCCAAGAAACTTGGTGGTGCTTGCATGACGATTTCAGCGAATAAGTATTATTATTTTGTGTAATCAGCACCAAAAATGAATTTAATATTTCACGTAATTAATACTTTGTATTTGTTTTTGTATAAGGTGTCAACGTGTAGTCTCTTTTTAAGTTTGCGTACCTCAGAAGGGAAAACGGATAACTTGTGATCCTATTATCACTTTGTTGTTCGTCTATCTGTATGTCTTTTAAGAGATATCCCGGTCTCGGTGATTCATAATTATAAAGAGCTTGTCAAGAAGTGGGATAATAAAAGGCAGATACGAGAAGGTAAATGGTAACTTTTAGATCTCGTATCAGGGATAGAAAATATTTTTTCTTAATTTTGAACACTATTGTAGTCACGAAATTTAGCTTAATTGTGGACACGTTGCCTGCCTAAATTCACACCCGATAAATGTGGAATTACGAAATAATTTTGCAATATTCAGTAAATAGCACATATAGTAGATGACAGATGTCTAGATGTCACAAGTTATTGAAAGTACCCGAAGAAATATAATTATTAAATTGTTCCGATTCACGCCAATAGTTCTTGTTATTTCTTGAGGTGTTACGTTTAGTATTTGATTTTATTATGTCTATCACCGGGTCCCAAGAAGAGGGACGAACCCTGTCGTCTTCTCTATTGAAATTATAGTTTTTTTTTTTTTTTTAATAGCCTCGCGGATAAATTTTGGAAAGATCAGATAACACTTGGGCTATATCAAATCTATAATGGCGGGCACAATTTCAGAATACTCACAGAATGCAGATTTCTAGGGTCTGCTAGTAAAATAATTAAACAAACCGCGATAAAACTTGTAATTGTAGTGTTATTGTAATCACACAAGCTGAGTAAGCTCGCCAGAGCAAATGTTCGCTTGTCACTTTTATGAGTCGTCATGCTCGTTGCTCGCCGCACCGTTATACAGCTCGTCACGAGAAGGAGAATTATATTGTAGAGTTCCATGGTTTCACTCACGTAAAATTTATCCAAAGGGCCAGAAACATGAATACATTCATGGAGCATACATTTTTATCGTGCCACCGAAGCGGGTACGGCTAGTCATTTAACATAACCACGTTGACAAGATGTATGAATTAGTGTACACGCCCTATGTATATAACGACGCACGAATTTAAGACGCTTCGTGCGAGAGTGGCTTAACCGAAAATTGGACCTACCTGCAAACGACATCATAATGTAAATTATGATATTAATACGTCAAGACACAATGTTTATCCGCAAAGTGACATAAGTCCAAGAGAAACTAATGATACTCTGAGTTTAGAGAGACCTGACCTTGTTTTCAATTGATTTCATTTATTTGCTAGAATATCAAGCGCGTCATAATCATCATCTTTGCCGGCCCTTAGCGGTCCACTGCTGGACGTAGGCCTCTTTCAATGAACACCAAGATGAACCGATCTCCTGTTACTTGCAGACACCTCGGACTGGCTACTGCACGAAGATTGTTTTCCTGGTGAACTTGGTGAACGGTCGACCAACACTTCGTGTTCCTAAACGCGGCCTCCACTCCAGGACCTTACTGGCCCATCGGCTATCTGTTCTTCTGAGTGTGTGACCAGCATACGCGACGAATAAGCTCGCTGAAGTGGCAATCCACTTCAGCGAGCTTATTCGTCGCGTATATTTTAGTTATCTGTTTTATGAGGGAATTCGTAACGAATTCATCAAGCTTACCCTACTATAAATTAAGATTATGAAACGAAAACATTTTCAATAACATTTTTTTTTGGCTTCTGTTAACGGAAGTATGTTCAGAGTAAAAGGGGCTAAAGAACAGGAGGACGAAGCACTTTTAAATATATCTCATTGCCCTCTCATGAAGCCAAAGCTATGTAGATAAGTAAATATTAAATTAATTTTATATTTCGTCATTTTTACAGAAATGGCGGCGGGTTTCCCTAA